>SJYV01002182.1:1817510-1832076 GCA_006410875.1 Neotragus pygmaeus
ATTTTTTTTGGCTAGTGCCTTTTGTGTCCTAACAAATCTTTGCTCACACCACCATAATAAAGCTTATTCTCCTCTGTTTATGTCTAGAAGTTTAAGATGTTGGCTTTTCTACTTAGGAATGTTATACATTTGGGGTTTTATTTTTAATATGATGTGATATAAGGGTCAGAGTTCATTTTTTTCATAGTGATATTGAATTGTTATGGCATTATTTGCCAAAAGGACTATCCTTTTGCCCCACTGAATTACCTTTGCATCTTTGTTGGAAATCAATTGACTGTTAAGTGTTCAAATATCTTCCTGGATTTTCCTTTGTTCCTTGACCTGTTGTGTCTATCCTTATGACAGTATCACACTGTCTTGACTATTATTTTGGAATCAGATTGTATAAATCATCTAATTTTATTTTCTTTTTACTAAAATGGTTTTGGATATCCTGGGCTCTTTGAATTTCATATAAATATTAGAATCAGGTTGGCAATCTCTATCCCATAAAAGTCTATTGCTATTTTAATTGGAATTGCATTGAATCCATACATAAATTTGGAGAGAACTGACATAGTAAGTCTTTCCATCCATAATCATAATTTATCACTCCATTTGTTTAATTCTTCTTTAATTCCCATCAGTATTTATTATTTTTGGTAAACATGTCTTGATAGGTTTTAGTAAACAGATCTTGTTCATCCACTCTGGTGTGCATACTAACTGCTATTGTGTCTTAGGGGAAAACATTTAGTCTCACCATTAACTACGATCTTAAGCATAGGGTTTTTTTGTCAATGCCCTTTGTCAACAGAGGAAGTATTCTTCTGTTTCTAGTTTGTTGAGAGATTTTGTCATGAGTACATTGAACTGTGTCAAACCACCTTCCTGTATTTTTTGAGACCGTTATATAGTTATCTTCTTTGTTTTGTTAATATGGTAAGTTATACTTGATTTTATGGTATTAGTCCAACCTTTCATTCCTGTGGTAAACCCCATTTTGTCATAATGTGGCATTATTTTCAGATACTACTGACTTTGATTTGCTATTATTTCACTAAGGATTATGTCCTCTATGTTCATGGTAGTCATAAAGGTTTATATTTTTCTTGAAGTTTTATTGTAATTTCTTTGTCTGGTTTTGATGTCAGGGTATTGCTAGACTCATAACATGAATTGGCAAGTGTTCCTTCCTTTTTTCTTCTGAAATTTATGTAAGACTTATAGTAATTCTTTCCTTAGTGCTTGATAAAATTAAACAGTGGACTCATCTGGCCTAGGATATTTGTGGAAATTTTATTTGAAGATTCAATTAAACAGACAAGGGCTTCCGATTTTTTGTTTCTTTTGTCAATTTTGACAATTGTGTCTTTCAAGGAATTTTTTCATTTCATGTTTTTTTCTCCAAATTTCCTTATTTATTCTATCCCCTTATGACCCTTTTAATGTCTACAAGATCTGTAGCTATGTCTCCTATTTTATCCCCAACATTTATATTTCATTTCTTTTTTTTTCCTTGAGCAGTCCACCTAGAGGTTTATCCATTTTACTGATCTTTTGAAAGTACTGGCTTTTAACTTCATTGATTTTCTCTATTGTTTATCTCTTTTCTATTTCATTTCTTTCTCTTTCTCTTTTCTACTTTCCTTATTTCTAATTACTTTGGTTTTAATGTGTTTTTTTTCTAGCTTCCAAAAGTGAAAGCTTAAGTCATTGATTTTAAACTTGTCTTTTTTTTTTTTAACTTAAGCATTCAAAGCTGCAAATTTCCCTCCTAAGTACTTCACATACAACAAATTTTGATATATTTTAATTATTCAGTTCAAGATATTTTAAATTTTTCTTGTGATTTATTCTTTGATCTATGGATTATTTAGCAGTGTGTTTAATTTTAATTTTCAAGTATTTAAAGATTTTTAGATATCTTTATGTTACCAGTTTCTAACAATTTTAATTTGGTCAGAGACTGGATTCTGGATAATTTCATTGTTCTAAATTCATGGGGCATTGTTTTATGGCCCTTCGTATGGTTTCTTTTGGTGAATGTTCCATGTGAACTGGGAAAAAAAACATATGTTTTGCCATTGCTTGAGATATTTTTCAATAAATGTCAATTAAATCAAATTGGTTGATAGTATTATTCTGATCTTTTATATCCTTACTAACTTTCTGCCTACTTGTTCTATCAATTACTGAAAGAGAAGTTGTAAATCTCCTATTATAATTACATATTTGTCTATTTTTCTTTTCATTTTTGTCAAGTTTTCCTTCATGTATTTTGACGCTCTTATATTTGTTGCCTATATATTAATGACTTATGTCTTTCTGATGAGTCTACCCCTTTACATTATGAAATGTCCCTCTTTATTCTTGGTTATATTTCTCCTGTGAAGTCTACTTTGTGTGATATTAGTGTAGCTATTCTAACTTTCTCATCACTATTATTTGAATGGTATATCATTTTCCAGCCTTTATCTTTAACGTATCTACCAATTCATATTTTGTATACATTCTTGTAGATAGCATACAGCTGGATCTTGGATTTCGAACCCACTGACAAACTTTGCTTTTAATTGAACTGAATTTAATTGTCTATATGGTTGTGCTTAAATTTACAATCTTTCTATTTGTTCTGTTTGCCACATTCGTTCCTTTTTCTCCTGTCCCTTTTGTATTAAATTTTTTAGTATTCCATTTTCTCTGCTATTGGCTTAGTGACTAAACTCTTCGTTTAAAGTAGCGTTTGCTCTAAAGCTTAAGCTATGTAACTTTAACTGATATCTACCTTCAAATAGTATTACACTACTTTGTATATAATGTTAGCACCTTCAAGACTATATACTTCTACTCTTTCTACTGTCCTTTATGCTATTGGTATCATACATTTTAGTTCTACATGTGTCATAAACCTCACAAGACATTATTATTATTTTTGCTTATTATTTAAAATTACTGATTTATTTATATTTGGCTCTGCTGGGTCTTCATTGCTGTGTGGCCTTTTCTTTAGTTGTGGTAAGTGAATGCCACTCACTATTGTGGTGTGCAGGCTTCTCATCGCTGTGGTTTCCCTTGTTGCAGAGCATGGGCCTTCAAGCACCTGGGCTTCAGTAGCTGCAGCACCTGGGCTCAGTAGTTGCAGTTCCACGGCTCTAGAGCATGGGCTCAATAGTTCTGGCACATGGACTTAGTTGCTTCGTGGCATGTGGGGTCTTCCCAGACCAAGGATTGAACCCATGTCTCCTACATTGACAGGCGGATTCCTCATCACTGAGCCACAAGGGAAACCCCAAACAGTTATCTTTGAAAGCAACTTAAAAGCAAGAAAAATGTTTATACTTACCCATATAATTACCATTTCCAGTGCTCTTCAATCACTTATATAGATCTGAATTTCTATGTAATATAATTTGCTTTCACTTGAAAACCTTCTTTAATCATTTCTTATGATGCTAGCAATGCTGAGTTGGCTGGCAGCCACTTCTGTCATCATTTATTTGTCATGGAAGGGCATTTTCCCTCTTGATTATTGAAGTTTCTTCTCACTGGACATAGAATTCTAGGTTAATGATATTTTTTCTTTAACATTTTTCTCTGGATAAAGACTTTCAGTTTGATAGCTTGTTTGTTTAATGTTTTAAGGATGTCATTTCATTGGTTGCTGGCTTGCATTATTTCTGATGCGAAGTCAGTGGTAATTCTTATTTTTGTTCTTCAAAATTTACTATGTTTTTTGGAAGAGAGAGGATGATTTTAAGATTTTCTCTTACTTATTTACAAAACAGAAACAGACTCCCAGACATAGACAAGCAACTTATGGTTATCAAAGGGGAAAGGGAGATGGGAAGATAAGTTAGAAGATAACCAACAGGTTGATTATAGATAACCAACAAGGACCTACTATATAGCACAGAGAACTATACTCAATATTTTATAATAACCTATAATGAAAAAGTCTAAAAGACTATATGTGTGTGTGTGATACACACACATGTGTGTGTATATCTGAATCATTTTGCTATACACCTGAAACTTAACACATTATAAATCAACTATATTTCAACTAAAATATATTCTTAAAGTGTAAAAAAAGATTGTTTTCAGTAATCTGACTGTGATGTACCTTAATGTGAATTCCTTTTTAATTATCCTGCTTGGGGTTTGCCGGCCTCATATATGTTTTGGTTTAAAATTTTCATCAAATTTAGGACTTATTTCTTAGAATATATCTCTCTCCCCAGTCCTTATTGAGGCTTTAATTATGTGTATATTAGATTAAGATGTGTATAAGAGACAGCTCCATACACTGAATCCCATTATTATTCCCGCTTCCTATATGAGAAAACTGAGGCTCAGCAAGATAAACGAGCTGACCCAAGCTTACCCAGCTAGGAAATGGTGGAACTAGAGCTTAAATCTCTCCATCTGCTCCAAAATTAGTTCTCTTAACCCACCTGCCACTCAGAGATGCGGAGGTCTGAGAAGCTGTAACAGTCTGCAGGTGAAGGAAGGCTCGAGAACGAGCGCTGATTCCTACCAGTGGGAACTTCTGCACACCTGCTGGTGCTGGTGGGTTAGCTGCTTGGTCGTGTCTGACTCTTTGCAGCTTCACTGGACGGTAGGCCGCCAGGCTCTTCTGTCCACGGGATTTCCCAAGCAAGAATACTGGAGTTGATTGTCATTTCCTTCTCCAAAACATACACGAGCTGACATCTTGGGTTCCTGACATACATTATCTTTAACCCTCGTGTTACTGCTAAAAATAGGTGCTATTATCTGAAATGGTCAGAGAGAGGCTGAAAGGAAGAAAGATTGAGCTGAGATTTCAACATCGCTGCCTGAACTCCAGTTCCCCTTACCTGGGGGCTGCCCACAACTAACAACCAGCCAGCCGCACCCGTGACGCCGTGGCCCGCACAGCACTGCCCGAGGCCTATCTCTGCAGACAGAGCCTCGGCGCTGAGGAGTCAAGAGTCTCACATTCTTGCCCCAAACAGAGACGAACGGCAGAGTGAGATTCAGTGTGTGACAGAAGAACAAAGGGGGTCCATTCAGGTTTTATAACAAACCCCGATGGCTCAGACGGTAAAAAATCTGCCTGAGATGCAGGAGACACAGGGTTCGATCCCTGGATCGGGGAAATCCCCTAGAGAAGGACATGGCAACCCACTCCAGTATTCTTGCCCGGAGAATTCCAGGGACAGAGGAGCCTACAGTCCATGGAGTCACAAAGAGCTGGACACGACTGAGTGGCTAACACTGTCACTACTACTTTATAACAAACGAGGTGTGTGACCCTGAGCAGCCATGACCCCTCTTGGACTCTCTGTTTCACCTGGAAGGCTGTGGACAGGACTGGCTATATAATTTGCAGAGCCTGGTGTGCAATGAAAATGTGGGTCTTTTGTTAGAAAATTATTGTGAATTTCAAGATGGTAGCAGCAGAGCATTAATCCAAGAGGGGGGCCTTTCTGAGGGTGGGGCCCTATACTGTTGCGGAGGTCACCTGTCCAAGAAGCCGGCCCTGGCCATGGGCTGAGACTGTGCGCTGTCTCATGCCCCTTCAGGCTCCTCTGTTCACTAAAGTTCTAGGCTGTTCCTACTATTATCCCCACCTCGTTTATTTACAATTCACGTCACCCCAAAAATATTTGTGGTGACTCTACCTAGCTGTGCCTCCGCTGGCACCCTGTGGGATCATCTCTCTCCTCCCCCGCTCGCCTGAGGCCCCCTGGGAGGCCTCGTAAGGAAGGTGTCTCACGAAGGCGAGAGTGCCCCGAGCGGCTGCCATCTGGAAGAGGCGAGGGGCGGCGTGAGAGCCTGTCCTGGAACCTGTCCTTCGCAGAGAGCGCTTTCGTTGCCCAGTTCTCTCCTGACTCCTCGAGAACGGGAACAGAGAGATAGCAAGAGAGGGTGAGTCAGCAGCTCAAGTCCTGTCCTTGCCTCCTCCCTGCCCCCCAGGGAACGAATACCTCAGTTCCCAAACTCTCTGAGTCAGGGAGGTCGCCTTGAGGACATCAGCCTGTTTATCCCAGCCATGCAGACCAAGCAACAGCTGCTGACATGAGCCCAGGAGCTGTCACTTCCTGTGGCCGGGAGACCAGACCAGGTGGCCTCCCTGCCCTGCACACCCCACCCTCTACCCCCGGAAGGCCCCCACACTGTCCGGGTGGCCCCAGTACAGGGTGGGCATCGGCTGCCTGGTACGGCTCCAGGTACTCAGCCAGTGCGAGGGCAGCCCTGCCAGCATCTTCCCTGGGGATGCAGAGTGTCAGGGCTACTAAGNACCTGTCTCTTATACACATCTCCACACTGTCCGGGTGGCCCCAGTACAGGGTGGGCATCGGCTGCCTGGTACGGCTCCAGGTACTCAGCCAGTGCGAGGGCAGCCCTGCCAGCATCTTCCCTGGGGATGCAGAGTGTCAGGGCTACTAAGGGGTGGGAGGCAACCCCATGTACAGACCCGACTCTGGAAAGAGAGACGGACCACTGCAGTACTTGGGCCCCTCCTGGGCTTGGCACCCAACCAACAAACAAGAAAGTAAGCAAACGACAAAAAAAGTTGTCATCACCTTGACTCTCCAGGCCTCACTTTAATCATCCAAAAAGTGAGAAATCCATTTTGCTCCCATCCCTGCTCAGTCACTTCAGTCGTGTCTGACCCTCTGCAGCCCCATGGACTGTAGCCCACCAGGCTCCTCTGTCCATGGATTTTCCAGGCAAGAATATTGGTGTGGGTTGCCATTTCCTTGGTCCCTTGCTGGGACCCCCAAAGCATCACTTGATCAGGGGACTTAACACATTATGATAGTGTTGTTTAAAGGCTATGTGACTCTCCTCTAGGCAAGCAGAGCCTTAAGGGCAGCAAACACTTTCTAGTCTTTCCCTGGTGTTCTTTCAAGTCCTAATACTTCATCCTTCTGGATCTTGGATGCACAGACAGCACCAGGGATGCTGGTGTACAGGAAACAAGCACATATCACACAATTGTTAAGTGACAACATTATGTAACCACTCCCAGCAATGCCTGGGTAGAGACGGAAACAAAGATAAACCCAAGACTTCTGTTCCCAACACAAGACCAAAGAACAGTATTGGAAATCTCCTTGCTCTGCTCCACCCCCAGCAGCCACCACCCAACCCTATGGGCACCCTGATCTTAGACTCCTGAACTGTTTAAGCTAGTTGGTTGACAGTACCTTGTTATGGCACAGTTAGCTGGCTTGTTGGTGGGCACAGCGTATCACGCACCAGGGTGGAGGCAGATGTCCTAGTCCATGGGCTAAGGGACAGGTTTTATGGAGAATGGAAAATTATAAGGAGTCCCGGAGCAAAGGCCCCCATTCTTCCATTGGGCCCATGGGTTTGGGAAGTTTTCTGGGTTGGCAAACTTTTTCACTCCCACATAGGGATTCTGTCCTTCCTGAAGGTCTCTTCCTACAGAACAAGCAAGAGAAAAACCATGTCTTAAGGGGCAGCAATCGACCACTTTAGCACAGTGCAGGCTGGCCCTGGGGTCCAGCACTTACCAGAGGTGTCCAAGGACACCAGCTCCCAGCATCTGGAGCCCTTGAGACCCATGACTCTGGGCAACTGACCTTGGCCCAGGCTCTCCCCTCCAGGAAATTTGGGACCCTAGGTGCCAGCACGTTCATTGTCCAGGTAACTGGGAATGAGCACCAATGTCCTTCCAGACAACCAAGTGTTCTTGTTCAGAGCAATCAGGGGAACAATACTCCCATGGGGTGACATGCTGGTGGAAATGGGAGTGAGCCCAAGAGAAGGTCGAACTCAGGGAAAGTGCACGTCTCTTGGTCAACCGCCCTTCCCCGCAGGGCTTCTCCTTCCCAGAACTGACACAGGAGATTCTTGGTGCTCCATGGAGAGAGGAGCATTCCCTCCACAGGCTAGATAGATGGGGGAACCAGACATCCGAGTCCGGATTCTGGGGGGCCTGCGCGAGCAAGGAGAACTGAGCATTTCCAGGCCACCGAGGCCTTGGGACGGCAGATGCTCCTGAGGCGGCCATGGCCTCGCAGCCAGNTCCAACTCTCACATCCATACATGACCACAGGAAAAACCATAGCCTTGACTAGATGGACCTTTGTTGACAAAGTAATGTCTCTGCTTTTGAATATGCCGTCTAGGTTGGTCATAACTTTCCTTCCAAGGAATAAGCGTCTTCTAATTTCATGGCTGCAATCACCATCTGCAGTGATTTTGGAGCCCCCCAAAATAAAGTCTGACACTGTTTCCACTGTTTCCCCATCTATTTCCCATGAAGTGGTGGGACTAGATGCCATGATCTTCGTTTTCTGAGTGTTGAGCTTTAAGCCAACTTTTTCACTCTCCTCTTTCACTTTCATCAAGAGGCTTTTTAGTTCCTCTTCTCTTTCTGTCTTAAGGGTGATGTCATCTGCATATCTGAGGTTATTGATATTTCTCCCATTAATCTTTATTCCAGCTTTTGCTTCTTCCAGCCCAGCATTTCTCATGATGTACTCTGCATATAAGTTAAATAAGCAGGGTGACCAGATTAAAAACAGAAGGAAAGAACCTAAAGTTACTTCAGTGTGTCATGAGAAGCCAAAGATCTTGCTGTCTGCTTCATATGAAATCTTTCCTAATGAGAATATATGGCAAAACCCTGTGCCTTTCTTCTAGTTCTTCATAGATAGACCTTCTGTTATCTTTCAAATGGAACCAAGGCCTCTTAAGGGAAAGAAAATTCTCCTCTAAAATAAAATTGTAAGGTGCAATATAATTTGTGATTTTTTTCCCTCTTATTAAAAAATTGCATAGGATCTTAGACAGTTTGATTGCCTGTTTGTCAACTATGTAGGTCCTCCCAGGAGAAATGTATTTTGGTCTACCAGAAAAGTAGACAAGTAGGAGACATCTTCTCAATATCATGTGATTAATTGCCTGTGCCATTCCATGACCTTTGCCCACTCCAGCACATATGGTCACTAGCAGAAGCCTAGGACAGCCAGTTTTGCTTTCTTCGCTGGCGGAGAGATATAAAGAACACACTTGTAGTCACTAGTAAGACCAAGGCTCCATGTAGTAGAGATTTTGGTTGTCTCTACTGCCAAATTAGCTCCCTAAATGATTTGATCTTTTTATTATATCTGAATCACATTTTATTATTTCCTTTGGGTTTTTGACATGGAGGCAGAAAGACACAAGAAAACCAACCAAGACTAATCCTTTGATATTCAAGAAATATTCCAATCAAGACTAAATAGACTGGGTAATATTCCCAAAACCAACTTGGGATATAAAGCTAATTCAGGTTGGGCTATCTGACTGAAATGAGTAGTTGGTGGGGGAATTTATTAGTTTATTGTGTTCACCTGGCTTGCCTTTTGCACAAAGGGCAGTGTCACCTTTCAGATTTCCCAAGGGTTTTTATTCAGTTCTTATGGACACTCTAGCATAGTGGGTGAGAGCACAGACGCTGGTGCCGGCCTGCATGGCTTTAAATCACAGCTCTGCCGTTTTCTAGCTGGGCACGCTTGGGCAAAGTGCTTAATCTCTGTGCTTCAGTTTCGTCATCCATAAAATGGGAATAATAATGGTACTTCATAAGATTGTGTGTGTGTGTGTGTGTGTGCATGTGCGTGTGCGCACTCAGCCACTCAACTGTGTCCGCCTCTTTGAGACCCCATGGACTGTAGCCCAATTATAGTGGGTTATAATAAATGACTTGATAAATGTAAAAGCACTTAGAATAGTGCCTGGTACATAGAAAGCACTATGCAAGTGTAGCAGTGGTGTGGTTTATGTATGACATACATCATTAGGATAATCTTCACCACCAGCTCATTTATTGTGGTTTTGAATATTTGGATGCGAATGATAGGCTAAAGTCTGCTATTCAACTCCACCCTGTTGATTACTCCTATTGGGAAAGGCAGATCACCCAAATATAAGTTTAGTTTTTCCATCTGTAATCAATCAACCCTCAATAATCCAAATGGATATAACTCACGTTGAGGACTATGCATGGAGATATTTCAGTTTGGGGCTATTTTATTCTCTTCAAGCTTGTTTCTAAGGGGACCTTACTTAATAAAAGTTGATTAGATGCTCTAGGGATAGAAGTTAAGTTTATGAATTATCTAAGGATGCCAGAGTAACATAAAGACTTATAATGTCTTTGCAAACATTTAAAATTGAGTCATATTTTGGATTGTCTGAACAGTCTGTTTAACTTGGTTGACCCAGAGTTTGGATATGATTTTATTGCAGTCTTGACTTTTAACCCTGGGGGAAGTGGCAACCAAGTACCCACTGAGCATCCACTTCTCTCCTGTTAGAAAACTGAGTTTTCCTTGTGGAACACATATCCCTTCACTAAATACCTGGGTTTTTGAATATTCACGTTAAGCAACAGATAATTCAAAATCATTTTACTATTGATGTGTCATCAAACAGACAATATGACTACAAAACTATCAATAATATGACTTTTGGTGAAATGGAATAGAAATAGTGCTTTAAATAGAACCATCATAACTGAGATGATCAGTGGTTCTTAACATTTTTAATGCATTTTTAAGGTAACAATGTGATACAAAGAAATACCTTCTATGATTCCATTCCTATTGGATGTAGAATTCTGCTCTGGAAGATACTGTTTTGAATATCTGAGACCTTGAACTCCTCTGTATGTTTAGCCTCCAGATACAGAACATAAGCCCGTCTTCACATCCTGGCTTTGCCATTTACTATCTCAACGACTTGTGCCAATTACCTAACTCCTGTAGAACTGTTTCCTCATGCATAAAGTGAAGAGACCATCCTCGTGGAAATGTTGTGAGAATTAAATAATGTAATAATCTAAAGCATACAGTACATGGCCTTCATCTCAGTAAAAGTTAGTTGCTGCTGCTGCTATGTGCCTTCACTGAACTCAGATTTTTGACCCTAATAGAATCACCAAGAGGTACTGTGTGGAGGGCGTAGTTCACTCCTATGATAATAATATTGAAAAGATTACAGATGTTCCCAGTCTTCCTTTAATATCCCAGTGTTAATCTGTCAGCCACACACTTCCCCAAAACTTCTGAACATGCCCAGTTCACTCCCCCTCACAGAATAATTAGGTGCAAGCCTGTTCTGTGTGGTGTAAACCTGGCCTGGAATGACCAAGGCCACTTGTTCTAACTTCATCCAGTGATGCCTCCCTCCTTTTTTTCACAAGATGGTGCACGGATTACTTTTAGTCTTGAGACACTCTTAAGAGTGATTCTTGTGACTCTCAGCTGTCTGCCTCTGTCTCACATGTTATTTTCTAAACCTGATGAATCTTCCAAGTAATGATATGAGAATATAAAGATCTTTTTAAATGTCAGCTTTCCCTCAGTAAGATCACATTCAAGAGTAAAGAAGTAGTTATTTCTCTATCGTCATTTTTTTTAGATTCCAGCATAGGTAATTCATGCTTACCTACATTCTTTTCTAATGTTCTCCTTTTAAGTTCCTTTCAAAGAATTAGTTAATGGGAGAATGTGGTCTTATGAGCCCATTCAGTCTGGCCCCTTACTTGGGCAAACATGACTTTCCATGTAATGGGGGAACAATTTTCACAGCTGAGATGATGGCATAGCCCTAGTCTTACAAAAACAACCTACCCACAACTAGCAGATTCAGGCACATACATCTGACCATCATTTATTGATCCTGTCACAGGATCAAGTTCTATTTTATGAATTTTTGTAATGTTGTATTTTTTTCTGATTCCAGACATGAACCAGAGTTTTAGAAGTGAAATACCATTATTGTACCAATGTTAAGTATAACTTTCTGGCATCTACTGAGCGCTCCTTATCCATCTTGCCAGCTGGCACACCTGAATTTGGGTGAAAGACTTCTCTGGCCTGCTCTTCCTAAAAGCTTGTGTTGTTTCCAGACCTCTTTAGTAGTTTGTGTTTTATCATAAAGATACAGCGTACTGGTAATGATACACTAGCTTGTCTTTTTTTCTGCTTCTGGTGCAAAATTATTAATGGAAGATATTTATAAAGGGAGATATTTTATACTTTTTTTGGCTAAAAACCATCTTGAGTACCAATCTGAATAATGCACAGGTGGTATAGGCAGGCCTTGGGAATAGATGAGAAGAAACCTAAAGAGCTTAAGCAAAGAATGGGCAGAGAGAAAATAAGAGTGTGGAGGAAACAGAGGCTCATCTGGTGGAAAGGCATAAAGGGCCCTTTGAATTGTCTCAAGTGCTTGCTAGTGGCACTGGTGGTATAAGGCAGCTGTGTTGAGTCTAAGCTGAGTGCCTTCCTGATCTCCTGTTTCCTGAGGCCGAAAAGGGTACAGATCTTTCATCCACATTTATTATAACTTAAGGAACAAGTGTGATCTGGGTATTTGAAAAGAAGACTGGTCGTCAGGAAACATTCCTTCTGCTTTCCCGCATTGTGTGTCTGTGATAACGTGTGTGACTGTGTGAGAAGTCTCAGACCTTCTCTTTACACAGATTCTCTTGTTTGTGAAATAAGGCATGCTCCGATCAGGGTGTTGGCAAGCATGATGAATGTGTCTGAACCACTCTGGAAAAGTGCAAGGGGTGGGGGTGGGGTGCCCTTAGGTCCAGTCTTCCCAGAGCACAAAAGGAAGTGACACATGGGGACCCAGCTGCACTGAGGCTCAGGCAAGGTTTGGTAAAGATTTCATCCAATGCATGAAACAGTTAATGCTTCTTTGAATAAACAGAATGTATAGTTACCCACAGGTGACTCTCATGCACGTGAGCAAAAGGCTCATGTTCGGTGTCTGCCGTGTTCATGGCATGGCTGTATGCTTAATGTGTCATAAGAACAGAACACCTAATCCCTACTCTGAAAGGACTGACAGTAACATGGGCAGGAGACACAGAATGGCAGAAAACACAAACATAGAACATTCTGGATGTGCATAACTATCCATGGGTTAGTCACTGGGCTTCCCAGGTATCTCAGTGGTAAAGAATCCACCTGCCAAATCAGGAGTCCCAGGAGACACAGGTTCGATCCCCTGGGTTGGGAAGATCCCCTGAGTTGGGAAGATCCCCTGAAGAAGGGAATGGCAACCCACTCTAGTATTTTGGCTTGGAAATATCCCATGAACAGAGGAGCCTGGCTGGCTACAGTCCATGGGGTCTCCAAGAGTCTGACATGACTGATCACTTGTGCCTGCACCCAAACACATGTACACACACACAAACACAGATCAGTCAACAAATGTCATACTACCCTATTTTTCTTTAGCATCTGTCATAGTTTTCAAAGAACTTCCTATTAAATTATTTCCCACGAGTATATTGAAGGTGCTCTTCCATTTAATTTGCAAAATTTAGCCTACTGAATATTTTTTAGAAAACACTAGTGAAAATAAGATATTTCAACCTGTTAGACAGATTTGGGGGCATAATGTAGGGTGTGGTGAGGGTAAAAAATGAGAGTTCAAATTTTTCAGTTTACTAGAAAGTCAAAGACACATTATAAAACTGTTGAAAAGTAATACAGGAGTAGATATATAATTATATACTAATATATAGGATGGATTATATTGGAGTTATTCAAAAGAGAGGACTATTGTTATGGGCTAGAGAAGTGAGGGAGGGCAAAATGGAGGAAAATGAGCTCAAGCCAATTCTTAAAAGATGAGTAGGAGTTAGATGAGCAAAGATGAGCTGAGAAAGCTTTCAAGCTAAAGGAAATAATATCTAACTTGTAAAACTGCCCTCAGTCCAGTTCAGTTCAGTCACTCAGTCATGTCCGACTCTTTGCGACCCCATGAATCATAGCACTCCAGGCCTCCCTGTCCATCACCAACTCCCGGAGTTTACTCAAACTCATGTCCATCGAGTTGGTGATGCCATCCAGCCATTTCACCCTCTGTCATCCCCTTCTCCTCCTACCCCCAATCCCTCCCAGCATCAGGGTCTTTTCCAATGAGTCAACTCTCCGCATCAGGTGGTATTGGAGTTTCAGCTTTAGCATCAGTCCTTCCAATGAACACCCAGGACTGATCTCCTTTAGAATGGACTGGTTGGATCTCCTTGCAGTCCAAGGGACTCTCAAGAGTCTTCTCCAATACCACAGTTCAAAAGCATCAATGGAAAAAGCAAGAGAGTTCCAGAAAAACATCTATTTCTGCTTGATTGACTAAGCCAAAGCCTTTGACTGTGTGGATCACAATAAGCTGTGGAAAATTCTGAAAGAGATGGGAATACCAGACCACCTGACCTGCCTCTTGAGAAACCTATGTGCAGGTCAGGAAGCAACAGTTAGAACTGTACATGGAACAACAGACTGGTTCCAAATCAGGAAAGGAGTACGTCAAGGCTGTATATTGTCACCCTGCTTATTTAACTTATATGCAGAGTACATCATGAGAAACGCTGGGCTGGAAGAGCTGGAATCAAGATTGCCAGGAGAAATATCAATAACCTCAGATATGCAGATGACACCACCCTTATGGCAGAAAGTGAAGAGGAACTAAAAAGCCTCTTGATGAAAGTGAAAGAGGAGAGTGAAAAAGTTGGCTTAAAGCTCAACATTCAGAAAACAAAGATCATGGCATC
>SJYV01002182.1:1832093-1847945 GCA_006410875.1 Neotragus pygmaeus
TTCCCTTTCTTTCCCGGGACGGAGCTCCCTCCCTACCTCTTTTGTCTCTATTTTTTGGTCTTCTATATTTTTCCTACCTGTTTTTGAAGTCAATGATCTGCTTTGCTGGATGCCTGAAGTCCTCTGCCAGCCTTCAGAAGTTGTTTTGTGGAATTTACTCAGCGTTGGATTGTTCTTTTGATGAAATTGTGTGGGAGAAAGTGATCTCCCGTCTTATTCCTCCGCCATCTTCCCGCCCTCTGTATTGCATTCTTGATAATATTTTATTAAAAGATGTTTTGATTTCCCCTAAATTCATGATTAACATTTGGAGGAGATATCTGCCATAATCTATAATGAGTTGCATTTCTGTTGTCTCTTTCAAATAGATTTACATAAGGAAAATTATGGATATCTCTGTGGCTAGAAATTTGTTAAATTATCAGGATAGACATTCCCAAATTACCTATGATAAACTATATTTTAAATACAGCAGTCACAGAAATACTTATAATAGGTAACAATTTAACTTATATGCAGAGTACATCATGAGAAACACTGGGCTGGAAGAAACACAAGCTAGAATCAAGATTGCCAGGAGAAATATCAATAACCTCAGATATGCAGATGACACCACCCTTATGGCAGAAAGTGANCTGTTGAGTGCTACAAATAAATTAAGGGGAAAAAAAAAAGACCAAAATCTGGTCATGGCGTTTAGCAGTTGGAAAGTCACTGATGATCTTAAGAGGCATTTAATGCAGAGGTAAAGATAGACAGCATTTCTTGAGTGAATTATAAACCACAGGCGGCATTAGCTAAGTCTGTATGAGTCATGTTTTAAAAAATCTTTAAGAAACAATCATCTTGTTAAAAATCTTTAAGAAATCATGGAGCATGTTAGAGGTGCCCCAACGCTAAAAATGGGCAAATGCAGTCTCAATTTTTGACAGCTACTGCAAGCTTAAACTTCAAGGCTCCTCCCAAGGCCTCAGAAGAGGCTCATGCGTATGGAAGGCCATGGAGCTTGAGCTTCCTGCTTCTCATGGTAAATCCATCTCAAGCTGAGAGAAAAGCAAGGACCGCCTATATAAGAATGTTCCCTACCCCATCGTTTGTATTAAGAAAAAGTGGAGACAAACAACCCAAATGAAGAAATAGTTAAGAGAAAGCACATTCATACTGTGCACCCGTTAACAAGAATGAAGTACATCTTGTATATATGTATTGACATGGAAGGGTGTCCATGACATATTGTTCAGTGAAAAAAGCTAGTTTTAGAACATTGTATGTGTATAATCCCATGTATACAAAAAGAAATGTGTATACATACAACTGTACACATATATACATACCCATACACACACAAATATATAATGATACATGTTTCTATTTCTAGTTAGATTTGATAGAAAAAAAACTCTGGAAAGCCCACTCAATTATCAGCATCTGTTATCCTTGGAGAGTAGGAATAGGAAACTGGAGTTTGGTGATGGGGAGACTTTCATATTGTCTTCTCACATTTCTATATCATTTTAATTTTTGTGAATAAATTCATGATTCTTTGGTTAATTTTCACAAAAGTACAAAATTTTAAAATCTCACATGATGAATAAGTTAAGCTATTTAGCTTTTATAAATCCTATCTCAAGGAGAACATAATGGCATCTTTAATATTTGAAGGGTTGCCCCTAAAAGAGAGATTGGATTTGTTCTGAAGGATACTTAACTACAGAAATAGGACCAATCGGTTCAAGAAAGAGATAAAGTTTTGAAACTATAAAGAGTTTAAAATATTTATAAAGACCATTTGCAGCAACATGGATGGACTTGGAGGGCATTATGCTAAGTAAGGTAAGTCAGACAGAGAAAGACAAATATCGTATGATATCATTTATATGTGGAATCCTAAGAAATACAACAGACTAGTGAATAAAACAAAAGAGAAGCAAACTCACAGATATAAAGAACAAACTAGTGGTTACCAGTTGGGAGGGTAATATAGGAGTAGGAGAGTGGGAGGTAATAACTATTGGGTTTAAGATAGGCTCAAGGATATATTGTACAACACAGGGAATATAGCCAATATTTTGTAATAATTGTAAGTAGAAAGTAACCTTTAAAAATTGTGTTAAAAAAAATTTAGCAATATTTATAAAGACCAGACACAACAAGCCTGGAGTCATTTTAGATGTCACCAGGTTTTAAGAGACGGTTCACAGTTGCACTTTGTTTATGGCCCTGCTTTGGTCATGTTCAGCCCTTTTGCTGAAAGTGGATCTTTCAGTCTCACTTGTGAGAGTTTGAAGTCAGCCTACTTGAGACAGTATTTGTAGGAATTGAAAGCAGGGCTGTGGGTCAGACGACCTGTGTCCACTCCTGCACTTAAAAGCCTGGGTGTTCCTTATCCTTCCTAGGTCTCAGCTTTCATATCTGTGAAAAGAAGTAATCAAACTAAGACTACCTTTGCAACCAGTTATATCATCAGATGGATTAGAATTGTTTCATATCTCCCCCTCCACCATTTCCATCAGCTTTCTCCCCTAGACCACCCCCCAAAAATATATAATCTAAGTGAAAAAATGTGGGCCAGCTAGGTGAATACAGCTTTTCAACAAGTACTTTATTCATCCACTTCTAACCAAATTGCTGCTATATAAACCCTTTCCTTTTAAAAAGTCATCTAGAGCCACCACTGCCTCAGAAGGTTTCAATGAGATAATTAATGTAAGACTTTTAGCACAATGCCTAGCACAGAGTAAATATTCAATGAAATAAAAATTATATACACACATGTAGCCCACTAAATCAAAATGTTATTATAAGTGAGACAACATTTTAAAGATTCTAGGGGTACATCTGTCAGGCTTTTCTTTCAGTACATGGGGGGGAAATGGTTTAATGATTAAAAGCCTGGCATATACTTAGTGTTTTTTGGTCTCATTTCCTTTCAGTTTTCCTGTCCTTGAGTTTCAATGACTTTTCTTATTCCTTTGTTCATTCCATAATCATTTATTGAGTACCTACTGGGTTCCAGGTTCAATCCTACATGCTGGTAGTACTAAGATGAAGGGAAAAAAATAGGGGCTCTATGCAACAGGGAGCTCCTGTAGGGTCAGAAGGAGAGAGAAGTTCAAATAAATACAATGTGATGTGATTGTGTTAAAATTAAAGGTGTATAAATGATAGTAATGGAGAAAGCAGAAAAGTGTATGGAATACATTTCCATACACTTTTCTGCTTTCTCCATAGGAAACTTCATAAAAGAGGAAACCCCTGAACTGGAGCTTGAAAGGCGAGCAAGAATCTCCTTGGTAGAAATCCTTGTCAGAGGATGGGTGGAGACACTGCTTGATGTTTGATGTGAAGTTTTCCACCACTGTTTATAAAACTGAAAAGACACTAACTTTGATTTCTCTTTTCCCAATATTTGGTTGTAATGACAGAAAACCCAATAAATAATCATTTAAGTAGGTTAGAGGTGTATCTAATGACACAGGCTTCATTTGTCTTCCTGCTCCAGTATCCTTATCAACATGGCTTTCATCCTCAGTGTCAAAAGGGCACCTGTACCTTCCATCAAGGAAGGTTTCCATCAAGCCTTCTTGTGAGGCTTTGTAATTCTACCAGGAAGGAAAGTCCTTCTCCTGAATCTTCCATTTATTCCTCTTAGACAGAAAGGCCACCACCATGAACTGTGGGGAAAGCTGAAAAATCATTCTGGAGGAAGAAGGGAAGGAAAGAGTAATTGTGGATGGGACTGCCCAATCTACAGTGTCTGCCAGAACAATTTGGTCTTATTTTTCTTATAGCTGTTGCCACTTGTAATCGTTTCCTGGAGCTCTTTTAACAAGTATCACAATCTGAATTGCTTAAAACAAATAGTCCCAAATCAAGGTGTCAGTAGACACCTAAAACCTATGGAGGAGGGACTTCCCTGGTGGTCCAGTGGTTAAGACTTAGCCCTCCAATGCAGGGGGTGTGGGCTCGGTCCCTGATGGGGAGCTAAGATCCCATGTGCCTCTTGGTCAAAAAACCCAAAACTTAAAACAGAATCAGTATGCTTACAAATTCAATAAGGATGTTAAAAATAGTCCATATTAAAAGAAAAATCTTAAAAACAACCTTTCAGGGAATGTCCTCTTGCCTCTTCCTAGCTCTGCTGATTTGCTAGCAGTTTTTGGTCTCCTTTGTTCTGCTTAGCTGCGTAACTCCAATCTCTGCCTTTGTCCTCAAATGATGTTCTCTTTGTGTCTCTGTCTTCACGTGACCAGTCATATTGAATGTGAGACCGCCTCCCTTACTCCAGTATGACCTCATATTCACGTAACTAATTACATCTGGAGTGACTCTATTCCCAAATGAGGTAGCATTGAAGTATTGGGAGTTAGGACTTAAATATATTTGGTTGGTTTTTTTTTTGGCCATAGGGGTTATAAATTAATTCATAACACCATTACTTTGCACTTGGTATATAAATAAGAAATACTCTATTTCTACATTATGTTTCTATATACCTAGATTTTGTAGTGAAGTGAAAGTCGCTCGGCCATGTCTGACTCTTTATGACCCCATGGACTATACAGCCCATGGAATTCTCTAGGCCAGAATACTGGAGTGGGAAGCCTTTCTCTTCTCTAGGGGATCTTCCCAACCCAGGGATTGAACCCAGGTCTCCCACACTGCAAGCAGGTTCTTTACCACCAGCTGAGCCACCAGGGAAGCCTAAGAATACTGGAGTGGGTAGCCCATCCCTTCTCCAGTAGATCTTCCTGACTCAGGGATTACACCAGGGTCTCCTGATGGGGCTTTCCTGGTAGCTTAGCTGGTAAAGAATCCTCCTGCAATGGGGGATACCTGGATTCCATCTCTGGATTGGGAAGATCCCCCAGATAAGGGAACAGCTACCCACTCCAGTATTCTGGCCTAGAGAACTGCATAAATAATATTCAAATAACTGGTTATGATGGAGAAGGCAATGGCACTCTACTCCAGTACTCTTGCCTGGAAAATCCCATGGACGGAGGAGCCTGGAAGGCTGCAGTCCATGGGGTCGCTGAGGGTCAGACATGACTTAGTGACTTCACTTTCATGCATTAGAGAAGGAAATGGCAGCCCACTCCAGGGTCCTTCCTGGAGAATCCCTGGGACGGAGGAGCCTGGTGGGCGGCCCTCTCGGGTCACACATAGTCAGACATGACTGAAGTGACTTAGCAGCAGCAGCAACTGGTTGTGAATTTAGCAAAAATTTTTAAACCGATACCTAATACAATATGCTAAAAAAAATGTATAAATGTCTTAAACGAGTTACATAGAGTGCATAGAACTGCAGAAAAAGAAAGAACCTAGCATTTTGAATATTTGTGGTTATAAGAAATAGTGGAAATTATGAAAGATATGTAAGTTATAAGTATATACAAATGTAAAGCTTTTTATAAGAAAAGCTCTGTGGGGATATAACAGATTGGGAAATGTTATAAAAAATAATTCAGACAATAAAGTGTATGTTACATAAAAATTCATATAACTGTTAAGGCCCCAGCAGATAGATGGCTAAGGGATGTGACCAGGCAATGTATTAAAACACCATATGTTTGTCAAGCAAACATATAGGAAAATGTTTAGTAATCACCAAAAAGTGTAATTTAAACTGCAATGTAACTGATAAATTATTACATTGTGATGGTGATATAAACTGATACAGTACCTTTGAAAAACATTTGGCAAATACATTCAGAGTTATAAAAATGTTTATACAATTAATATTTCTGAAAATTTAGCCTAAGTAAATAATCCTAAAGAACAAAAAAAATGTGCTCATAAAGTGACTAACAGACTTTATGCAGCTCTTTATTAACTGCAGAATCATTTATAATAGTGAACACATGGGAGCTGTCTAATTTCCTGAGTAGATGAAGGTGTGACTGAATTACGATGCATCCTTTTGTTGGAATAAGCAGTCATCAAAAAGTTTAATAATAACGACCTGTGGCAACATGGAAGAAGTACTTCCATTTTAAAGTTACATGTTTTTTTTTAAGTGCCGTATATTATTACAATAATGTAAAATTGAAAAGCACACACAAGGAAAAAAGTCAGCAACAATGACATAGCAGAATGTGCAGAGGGCATTAGGGAGCGTGGAGCCATCATCAGGTAATACGATTATGCATCATTCGTCTATCATTTCCAAACTTTCTTATAATTTAGATGATTTTTAAACATATTCAGTTTACCATTTGGTTTAAAATTTCCCTGTACTTCTTGCATGTTAATGAAACCATCAGGAGGTAAGGAGAATTTAATGAGCTTTCTGAGAAAAAAATTTTGCTCACAGAAGTATTGTAAATCACACTAGATGTTTTTCTTTCATAAATAAGTCTTGTACTAAATGACAGGATTACTCTGATAGGAAAAAGTGACATTTGAAGAAAGCTTTTTAATGTAGTATATATGCAATGCATGGTTAGTGGCGGTGTTTTTGACTGGTGAAGTAATTATTTTAATCCTGTCTCATCATTCACTTTAGTTTGATTTTGTGGCTTAGATTTAAAAGCCATAAGTTTCAAAGAAAATAACTTATCTTTAGGGGGGAGAAAAATAGTTTTTACTTTCACCATGACAAATGATTTCTCCTGACTTTGTAGTTATGACTTAATAGTGTGGATTTAATGCCAAGTGGTCAATGCGGTTGACACCATTTTAGCAATCTATTTGCCTTCTTATAAAGAAGAGAAATTGTTCCTCATTTCTCAGAGACTGAGTTTATAAGAACTGTAAAAACATGATCATTNCAGCAAATTTGGAAAACTCAGCAGTGTCCATAGGACTGGAAAAGGTCAGTTTTCATTCCAATCCCAAAGAAGGACAATGCCAAACAATGATCAAGCTACCACACAATTGTGCTCATTTCACATGCTAGCAAGGTCATGCTTAAAATCTTTCAAGCTAGGCATTAGCCGTGTGTGAACCAAGAACTTCCAGATGTACAAGCTGTGTTTCGAAAAGGCAGAGAAACCAGGTATCAAATTGTCAACATTCGTTGCATCATAGAGAAATCAAGGAAATTTCAGAAAAGCATCTGAAATTGACTGCTTCATTGATTATGTTTAAGCCTTTGACTGTGTGGATCACAGCAAACTGTGGAAAATTCTTAAAGAGATGGGAATACCAGACCATCTTCACTTGTCTCCTGAGAAATCTGTATGCAGATCAAGAAATAACTGGACATAGAACAACAGACTTGATCAAAATTGGGAAAGAAGTATGACCAGGCTATACACTGTGACCCTGCTTATTTAACTTAAATGTAGAGTTCCGTTCAGTTATGTTGCTCAGTCATGTCCGACTCTTTGATACTCCATGAATCGCAGCACATCAGGCATACCTGTCCATCACCAACTCCTGGAGCTTGCTCAAACTCATGTCCATCGAGTTGGTGATGCCATCCAAGCATCTCATCCAATGTCTTCCCCTTCTCTACCGGCATTCAATCTTTCCCAGCATCAGGGTCTTTTCCAATGAGTCAGTTCTTTGCATCAGGTGGCCAAAGTATNCTACTCCAGTACTCTTGCCTGGAAAATCCCATGGACGGAGGAGCCTGGAAGGCTGCAGTCCATGGGGTCGCTGAGGGTCAGACATGACTTAGTGACTTCACTTTCATGCATTGGAGAAGGAAATGGCAGCCCACTCCAGGGTCCTTCCTGGAGAATCCCTGGGACGGAGGAGCCTGGTGGGCGGCCCTCTCGGGTCACACATAGTCAGACATGACTGAAGTGACTTAGCAGCAGCAGCAACTGGTTGTGAATTTAGCAAAAAATTTTAAACCGATACCTAATACAATATGCTAAAAAAAATGTATAAATGTCTTAAACGAGTTACATAGAGTGCATAGAACTGCAGAAAAAGAAAGAACCTAGCATTTTGAATATTTGTGGTTATAAGAAATAGTGGAAATTATGAAAGATATGTAAGTTATAAGTATATACAAATGTAAAGCTTTTTATAAGAAAAGCTCTGTGGGGATATAACAGATTGGGAAATGTTATAAAAAATAATTCAGACAATAAAGTGTATGTTACATAAAAATTCATATAACTGTTAAGGCCCCAGCAGATAGATGGCTAAGGGATGTGACCAGGCAATGTATTAAAACACCATATGTTTGTCAAGCAAACATATAGGAAAATGTTTAGTAATCACCAAAAAGTGTAATTTAAACTGCAATGTAACTGATAAATTATTACATTGTGATGGTGATATAAACTGATACAGTACCTTTGAAAAACATTTGGCAAATACATTCAGAGTTATAAAAATGTTTATACAATTAATATTTCTGAAAACTTAGCCTAAGTAAATAATCCTAAAGAACAAAAAAAATGTGCTCATAAAATGACTAACAGACTTTATGCAGCTCTTTATTAACTGCAGAATCATTTATAATAGTGAACACATGGGAGCTGTCTAATTTCCTGAGTAGATGAAGGTGTGACTGAATTACGATGCATCCTTTTGTTGGAATAAGCAGTCATCAAAAAGTTTAATAATAACGACCTGTGGCAACATGGAAGAAGTACTTCCATTTTAAAGTTACATGTTTTTTTTTTAAGTGCCGTATATTATTACAATAATGTAAAATTGAAAAGCACACACAAGGAAAAAAGTCAGCAACAATGACATAGCAGAATGTGCAGAGGGCATTAGGGAGCGTGGAGCCATCATCAGGTAATACGATTATGCATCATTCGTCTATCATTTCCAAACTTTCTTATAATTTAGATGATTTTTAAACATATTCAGTTTACCATTTGGTTTAAAATTTCCCTGTACTTCTTGCATGTTAATGAAACCATCAGGAGGTAAGGAGAATTTAATGAGCTTTCTGAGAAAAAAATTTTGCTCACAGAAGTATTGTAAATCACACTAGATGTTTTTCTTTCATAAATAAGTCTTGTACTAAATGATAGGATTACTCTGATAGGAAAAAGTGACATTTGAAGAAAGCTTTTTAATGTAGTATATGTGCAGTGCATGGTTAGTGGCGGTGTTTTTGACTGGTGAAGTAATTATTTTAATCCTGTCTCATCATTCACTTTAGTTTGATTTTGTGGCTTAGATTTAAAAGCCATAAGTTTCAAAGAAAATAACTTATCTTTAGGGGGGAGAAAAATAGTTTTTACTTTCACCATGACAAATGATTTCTCCTGACTTTGTAGTTATGACTTAATAGTGTGGATTTAATGCCAAGTGGTCAATGCGGTTGACACCATTTTAGCAATCTATTTGCCTTCTTATAAAGAAGAGAAATTGTTCCTCATTTCTCAGAGACTGAGTTTATAAGAACTGTAAAAACATGATCATTTGTTCGGCTCCTTGTTCCTGGTTAGATGTATGTACCTAGCCTGTTCCCTGACTTGCTGAGCTGCCCGCTGTCCCCGAGGGAACACAAGCAGCCGACTCTCTTTGGGGGGGAGTGTGTGAGAAATAACCAGGGATGACAACCCCTTTGGGCCGTCTACTGCCCAGGCTTGATTAGATTATGTCTCTATGGTTGATTAGGCTTTGAATTCACTAGTTTGAATTCGCTACCTGAAGATTAAAGTCAGTGGGAGTGCATCTCACCACCTCCTAAAATAATGCACACACACAACTTGCATGCATGCGTACACGTGCACACAAGCTTAGTGCAAAACAACCAACTTATATCCTTTAGGAGAAAAGGCGTCTGGTGGAGTGGGTGTGGGAGTGATGATGGAAAGAAGTTAATCCCTGTCTCCAAAGTAAAGACTAGACAATGGGGATCCATGCAAAGTAGTGCTGGACAATTGACATCTACTGGCTCCTTAGTGAAACGCAGCCTGCCCTCAGTTATTCAGGGACTGATCATCCAAAGTGTGGATTATCCAGGCCATATGCTTCTCCTCCTTTGCCATCTGGCTGGTTGCCTGCTTCCCTTCTTATTAACAGAGAACATACTCAAAATACTTCAGTCCATTTCTGCCAAACCATTTCTATTACCTGTACTCAACCCTATTTTTAAGCTTATTCAGTGCACATTTGGGTCCAATCTGGTCACTTGGCATACTCTGATGTTTCACAGGATGTATTGGTTAGTCTCTAATGTATAATCTTTGGCTTCATCCTTGCCTTGTCATAGCCATTTAGTCATCTCTTGGATGTGTTATTTATCACTCCAGTTAGCTAGTGAGCTCCTTTAAATTAAGGAGTATCTCCTCTGCCTTTCACATCCTTTTCAGCTGGCCCAGAGAGCTCCTCTTCACAGGGTGGGTGTGATACAAGTGCTGTTGGCTGACTCAGTACTATTTATTGCCATTTCAGTCAGGTAAGTTGTAAGAAAGTCACAGCAGTAAGGAGCAGTAAGCAGAACTGCCATTCGCTATAAAAATCAACTAAAAGAGAATATCCAGGCTTTTGGAACTGGAAGGTGCATTAGAGATAATTTTATCTTGTTAACGGGAGTAAAGGAGGAGTAAAGGAACTTGTCTTTGATCACCCAGAACATTTGTAGCAGAGTCTGGATTAGAATTCAGCTCTTTAGACTCTGTTCCTATTATACTCCAATTTTGAAGTCTTATGTAAGTGTGGAGTCATGAAGAAGGTATGCAGAAAAGGAGTGGCTTGAATTACAATGCTGAGAGGAAAAGAATGTATTAGTAACAAATTATGAGGATTGAAGAAAATTTTATCCTTTTTTATATACATTGATCTATTAGGATTATAGCTATTATAGAAAAATAGCAATTATTTGGAGTTATTTTTATTTGTTTTAAAGACTGTTCTAAAACAAAAATTGAAAAGATCTCATCCAAGTGCCTAGAACAAACCTGACCCAGTAGGAGTCAATCACAGTTTGTTGAGTGAAAGAATGAGACAACAGCCCATTTTTAAAGGACGATGGGTGCTCTCTGGTTATAGTGTTACCAAACCCATTTATGAAAAATAGTAGAGTCTGTCTTTGAATCAAAAGTTTCTTGGTTTTGCCACATATTTTAATTGACTCTGGACAAACAAGCTACAAATGACAATGAATTTAAGTACCTGTTGTGGATGTCATAAATTGCCAGATAAAACTACTACTGTGTTGCTTGCAAATGAAGTGTCTGTTGAATATTCTATGTTCTTAGCCTGAACATCTCAGATATGATTAATATAAATTTCCAAGGTGAATCTCAAATATCAGATTACATTTCCAATTCCTGTTAGAGGGGAAAAAATGCAATTTTAATTAAAATTACAATTTTAATGCAATTTAAAAGAATATTTAGGTTTAGATGTCTATAATTCATGAACATTTATATGAAGGCAAATTGATCTTGCTTTCTTTAAATTTTTTAACATAACTCAATACATGTTTATGTAGAAAAATTAGAAAACAGAGGTAATCATAAAGAAGAATAAAACCACTTTTAACCCCAGGAGTCAAAGATTAACTTTTAACTATTAATTGTACATCCTTCTAGACCTTTTTTTTAATGCATGTTCGTGGGGTTATATAATACACACTGTTTTAAACTTGACTTTTTTTCCTATCTCATGACTATTTCTCAATGCCAGTAAGTATTTCTAGAAGCCATACTTAAAGGTTGCAGAGTATTCTATTATATATGAGTACCATGATTTGTTTAACTAATCCCTTGGTTTTGACTATTTAAATTGTTTCCCATTTTTTCACTATTATAAATGATGCTGTGGTGAACGTCCTTATTTATATATCTTGGTTCACACATTCAATGATATTCTTAGAAAACATTTTGAAGGGCACAATTGCTAAATTTAAAATAGACTTAGTCATAAGGGTAGAAAAAAAGAAATTTTAGGCGTCAAAAAGATTACTTTCATATAAACTTTGAAACTTTCAGAAACTAAAATGTCCTTAGAGATTTTGCACTTAATTTTGGTTCTTCTTAATAAACACATTTTTATTATACATTAATACAGTTATATTGGACAAATGATAATCTCCCAAACCCATAATTTTAGATGTTTTTCAAGTGATTTAATGCCTTAAAATGTTGTTCTGTTGATAGTGTTCTCTTAATAATGGTAATATTATTGATCGGTTTCCCCACATTATTTTCAAAAACTGGATGCTTTGTTTGGCTGGTAGACATGAGGCAGTTTCTTGCTGGAGGCAAAATGTCACTGGACCGTGCACTAATCTTCCCCCCCTGAGTTTACCCATTTCCAGGCTGATTATATAAACAATAAGGTGTTGTCTTTTTAATTAAATGAAAGTGACACATTACAGGTGCTTTTCAACAATCTGAACTTATCTGCTAAAGAAGTCTTGCATTATCTATACCCAGATGAGAGTATAATTGTTCAGGCAAGGCCACTCTTGAAGAGTGTTTAAAGCAAAGAGCACAAGAGTCTTCTCCAGTTTTCCATGTGATGGGATATAAGAACAGCGCTGGCCAATTAGGATGAGAGGAGACCCAGGGGAGGCAGGGGAGCGAAGCTTTGCTCACCAGGCTTGTTCAGCTTGATGACATTATAATTTTCATGATTAAGTCTGCAATAACCTTTATCTTTTATATGTAATTTAATGGCCTTGGAATCTGAAGGAGCCAGCCCGCCTCATTTATCATGTAGCAAACATCAGCCTCTTCTGGTACAATTTTGTGTGTGTGCTAACTAAAAGAGACATGAAATTAAAAATAGGTCAGAAGGCTTTCCATTTCAGTTTTGTTGATTTATGTGGGTGAGGGGAGTGAAGCAGGCAAAATATTAGTTTCTTTTAAGTGATATTATGAAGAAAATAATCTGTAACAAGCAAAAGGAGATTAGAGCACTATGAGAACACTGAAGATTATGTTTTATGAAATGAGTTCTTTCTAATGCATTAGAGAAGTGTAATTACAAAAACTATTTCAAGTTGCCTACAAGTGGTTTTTTGCTTGAAGAAAATAAGGGAATGTTGTTTATTTGAAATATTTTGTTTATCTCTCAGTGAGGCTGTGATGGAAGAGGTAATGTGTTTTACTAAATTATTCATTAATTCATCAGATAATTAACTTATGTCCTATGAGAAATTTTTCTCAAAGGGAATTACTGGTTTCCTCTTAAAAAAAAAAAAAAAGCTGTGTAATAATAATGGCACTTCTAAACATACCTTTGNAAATTATTCATTAATTCATCAGATAATTAACTTATGTCCTATGAGAAATTTTTCTCAAAGGGAATTACTGGTTTCCTCTTAAAAAAAAAAAAAAGCTGTGTAATAATAATGGCACTTCTAAACATACCTTTGGAAGGCCAGGGCTTAAGAAAGAATGGATGATGAATGTAGATTCTGAGACATACTAATTTTTTTCTGAGAAAAAAATTATTTTTCCAAAAGCAATAGTTCCTTTTCAGGTATCTCTAGAAGGCCTGTGCTTAATAGTAAGAATAGATAATAAATGTAAATTCTGGGGTATTTGTTGCCTTCAAGTTGCATTAATGCAGTGAAACAAATTACAGAAACACAAATAGCTGTGGAAACCTAGATAGGCTCTTCCTCTCTCTTCCATTCCACCATGACAGTCATTCTGAGTTTCACTGAGGTCCCTCTGAAGACCATTAGGCCCTCCAATTTTAACATTAAAGAAGGCCTCCAGAAAAGGCTTTCTGTTGTTGTTTTTTTGTTTTTTGCCAGTAACATTCTTCTCATCCCCTCACCATTACCTTCAATATAAGAAAAAACAAATTACAACAAGAATTGGCATGGGCAGAACTGAGCTTCTGACAGAAAACTTCCTGTTTTAAGTGATATCACACATACTTATTATATTCAGACTATTTGATAGCTTTCAAATGCACTGGGTAAATACTTTTCTGTCACAACAAGTGGGAGGGTAAGTATCCTCTTGTATGCTAATACCGCAAACACTCTCAAGAAGCAACTGGAACCTTTTGGCTAGCTGTTGTAAGAAAGAACCACAAAACTAAAATTACTGAGACATTTTTAACAGAGACATCTTGACATCCAGATGAGTAACATTCATGTGTTTAACAAGTTAACTCTTTCAGATATCTGAGGATATAGGTAATTTTTAATTTGTTCTAGGGTACTGATGCAGGTGTAGTCCCAGCCAAGATCTAACCTGTGTGACAGCCATGTGAAGGCCATCCTCTCTCAGAGTGGTGTTTTAGAGGAAATTCCAGACACCTTTTACATTTTGAGCCTTCTAGTATTGCACCCCACTCCAGTACTCTTGCCTGGAAAATCCCAGGGACAGAAGAGCCTGGAGGGCTGCAGTCCATGGGGTTGCTGAGGGTCGGACACGACTGAGCAACTTCACTTTCACTTTTCACTTTCATGCATTGGAGACGGAAATGGCAACCCACTCCAGCGTTCTTGCCTAGAGAATTCCAGGGACAGGGGAGCCTGGTGGGCTGCCGTCTATGGGGTCGCACAGATTCGGATACGACTGAAGCGACTTAGCAGCAGCAGCAGCAGCAGTACATTAAAGAGCTGAAGAAATGCCAAAACAGGGTTGCAAAAATTATTGATTTAGTTTGCATGTTTACATGGAACAAATCATTGATTTAGACAGTGACAGACTTTATTTTTTTTGGCTCCAATATCACTGTGGGTGGTGATTGCAGCCATGAAATTAAAAGACGCTTGCTCCTTGGAAGGAAAATTATGACCAACCTAGACAGCNTTTCTGAATGTTGAGCTTTAAGCCAACCTTTTCACTCTCCACTTTCACTTTCATCAATAGGCTTTTTAGTTCCTCTTCACTTTCTGCCATAAGGATGGTTACAGAGACACAAAATAAATCTTTCATTTATAGCAATTTCAAAGTAGAATGATAACTGTTGTTTTTCTTCTTTTACCTAAGCTGGCTCTAAAATTTACTCCGAGGAACAGAATAGAGATTTTTATGAGTGAAATTATCTAATGTTAGCTGATCAGTGTGTATTAGTTTAATTAATGAATAGAAAACTAATGTCAGTCAGTATTTTTAACAGGGAATCCTGATAGAAAAATCAATAAAGAATATTAATTAAAATATGTTTATAATTTCCTATTTTGTAAAGTATAATCACAATAATTTAATTTTTAGTCTAGTGAGACAGTTTATAGTTACTCCAGTTTTATAGATGAATAAATATAAGGTTAATAATGATTATGCAACTAAATATACATAACAGGTAAGAGGCAGCTTAAAATTAAGTTTAAGGCTTTCTAAAGGTCCAGCTCATATCTTTCATTAATATGATTCAATAAGGAACTCAAATATAGCAGACAAATTCAAATGATGCTAAGGAAAACAATGAGGTGAGTTTTATTTATTTTATTAGTGTTTCTGTAGACTTTGGATGAGTTTGAATAAATAAAGTCCCAAATGTCAAAAACCAATTTTAATAATTTAAAAAGAAAACATAGGAAACTATCTTTTACACAAGGATAGAAAAGAAACCTTTAAGTAAAACACACAAAAAAGAACAAACCACAAATAAAAGATTGGTAACTTTACTGTATTAAAATTAAAGTCGAACAGCCAAAGCAATCTTGAGAAAGAAAAATGGAACTGGAGGAATCAACCTGCCTGACTTCAGGCTCTACTACAAAGCCACAGCCATCAAGACAGTATGGTACTGGCACAAAGACAGAAATATAGATCAATGGAACAAAATAGAAACCAGGAGATAAATCCACACACCTATGGACACCTTATCTTTAACAAAGGAGGCAAGAAAATACAATGGAGAAAAGACCATCTCTTTAACAAGTGGTGCTGGGAAAACTGGTCAACCACTTGTAAAAGAAGGAAACTAGAACACTTTCTAACATCATAAACAAAAATAAACTAAAAATGGATTAAAGTTCTAAACGTAAGACCAGAAACTATAAAACTC
>SJYV01002182.1:1848658-1931158 GCA_006410875.1 Neotragus pygmaeus
GTAAGACCAGAAACTATAAAACTCCTAGAGGAAAACATAGGCAAAAACTCTCCAACATACATTACAGCAGGATCCTCTATGACCTACCTCCCTGAATATTGGAAAGAAAAGCAAAAATAAACAAATGGGACCTAATTAAACTTAAAATCTTCTGCACAACAAAGGAAACTATAAGCAAGGTGAAAAGACAGCCTTCTGAATGGGAGAAAACGATAGCAAATGAAGCAACTGGCAAACAACTAATCTCAAAAATATACAAGCAACTTATGCAGCCCAACTCCAGAAAAATAAACGACCCAATCAAAAAATGGGCCAAAGAACTAAATAGATATTTCTCCAAAGAAGACATACAGATGGCTAACAAACAGATGAAAAGATGCTCAACATCACTCATTATCAGAGAAATGCAAATCAAAACCACAATGAGGTACCATTTCGCACCAGTTAGAATGGCTGCGATTCAAAAGTCTACAAGCAATAAATGCTGGAGAAGGTGTGGAGAAAAGAGAACCCTCTTACACTGTTGGTGGGAATGCAAATCAGTACAGCCACTATGGAGAACAGTGTGGAGATTCCTTAAAAAACTGGAAATAGAACTGCCTTATGACACTGCTGGGCATACACACCAAGGAAACCAGAATTGAAAGAGACACATGTACCCCAATGTTCATAGCAGCACTGTTTATAATAGCCAGGACATGGAAGCAACCTAGATATCAATAGCAGATGAATGGATAAGAAAGCTGTGGTACATATACACAATGGAGTATTACTCAGCCATTAAAAAGAATACATTTGAATCAGTTCTAATGAGGTGGATGAAACTGGAGCCTATTATACAGAGTGAAGTAAGCCAGAAAGGAAAACACCAATACAGTATACTAATGCATATATATGGAATTTAGAAAGAAGGTAACGATAACCCTGTATGCAAAACAGCAAAAGAGACACAGATATATAGAACAGTCTTTTGGAGTCTGTGGGAAAGGGAGAGGGTGGGATGATTTGGGAGAATGGCATTGAAACATGTATAATATCATGTAAGAAACGAATCGCCAGTCTAGGTTCGATGCAGGATACAGGATGCTTGGGGCTGGTGCACCGGGATGACCTGGAGGGATGGTGTGGGGGGAGGAGAGGTGAAAGGGGGGTTTGGAATTGGGAACACGTGTACACCCATGGTGGATTCATGTTGATGTGTGACAAAACCAATACAATATTGTAAAGTAAAAAAAATAATAATAATAAATAAATTTTAAAATAATAAAATTAAAGTCATATCTATTACAAAGAACCAGTGATGAATAAACTCAAAAGTTGAGTCAAAGACCAAAAAATGTTATTTGCAATGTCTATGACAAAAATGAATTGTTACTCTGAATTTGTAGGGAAACTCTACAACTGAATAACCCTACAGAAGAATGAAGAAAGGAATAGGTATATGAAACTTGGACAAGTTTGCTAGAAATGCAAGGCAAATAACACAAAGACATGCAGATTTAACCAATAAAATGCAGCTTCACATAGGCTATTTTGGAAGAGTTATAACCCTTGGGAGGAGCACTGACCAACAGACAGTGACTTGGAAGGCAGCCGATGAGACAGCCAAGAGAAACAGATGCACTCACTTCACTCCTTCACTTCCCTACCTCATTCTGATCTCCTGCCAGAGGTCCCTATTGGCTGAAACAAAACAGAAACTAGAGGGATATGAATATGTTAATATAGTCGATATGGCCAGAGTGCCCGGCATAGGTAGGGGTGAGGCAAAGTAGTGAGTATATCTGGAAGGATAAATGAAAGATAGGTGACACAGAGCCTTTGATGTTGGAGTCCCCTGCACCAAATGACAAATGTCCTCAAATATTGCGTTTAGAAAATGTACAATATGCGTACCTGAGAAAACTAAATTTTTAAAATGGGGAATGGAGAACATCATTCTTATTTTTAAAAGTCTAGATTTAAACATTGTATTAAAATCCCTCTGTTGATTCAAGTGCATACATTATCTTTCTTCTGGGAACATGCTTTACAAAACAATCTATTGTCTAGATAGATTACAAAACTAGAGCGTTTTAATCTATAATGCTGATTTCAAATAGTACATTTTGATGCTTTACAAAAAAGAGTCCTTGAGGGATAAATTTTAAAAAATAATTTCCTAGAAACAGTATAGAGTAGAGGACTATATTTATTCTCACTGTTCTACAAGATTTTTTAATTTTCTTTAAGGCATGACTTGGAGAAATTGCAGGTTCGTTCCAGACTACTACAATAAAGTGAGTATTGTGATAATGTAAGTCGTGAATTTTTTGATTTCCCACTGCCTATAAAAGTTATGTAATAGCATTATGTCTAAAAAATAATGTATAATACCTTAATCAAAAAATAATGCTGTTGGAAAAATGGCAGTGATAGACTTGTTCTTTGTAGGGTTACTGCAAACCTTCAGTTTAAAAAAAATGCAATATCTGCAAAGAACAGTAAATTGAAGTATGCTTGTAACTTGTCTTTATTTTACAAAGCTTGCTTTTGGCCTTTGCTAGTAATAATCTAAAATGTGAGAGTTCATTTTACGCACTTGACTAGTTCTTTTAATTATACCCTATGGCACTGAATGAGCATCTACATAGCCTAGTTCTGCCTGGATTTAGACAGAAGCATATAAATTGAAATCCAGTGAAAGTATCTCCAACAGCTTTCAACTGAATTTGAAAACAGTTTTGTTTACTATGTGAGCCAGGGTAGTATCTGTATTAGTGAAGGTAATCCAAACAAAACAAACTTTTAGTTATTAGTAGTATAATGAAATTCAACAATTCATCCAACATATCCAACACTTGAGCACCTTCTAAATGTTCTAGATGTTTGAGCTACATCACTGAATTACAGAGAAATATTTCTGTGCTAATAGAAACTCATGTTCTAGCAATGGAGATAAGCAATATGTAATATACATAATAAGTTTATAAACTGCATAGTATGTTAGAAAAGGACATATGCTACAGAGAAAATAAAAAGTAGCACAAGATAAGGGAGACTAGACTGTGGGGCATATTGCAGAGTTAGGATTAGGATTAGGGTTCAGTTCAGTTCAGTTGCTCAGTCATGTCCGACTCTTTGCGACCCCATGAATCGCAGCACGCCAGGCCTCCCTGTCCATCACCAACTCCTGGAGTTCACTCAGACTCACGTCCATCGAGTCAGTGATGCCATCCAGCCATCTCATCCTCTGTCANCCTGGCGTGCTGCGGTTCATGGGGTTGCAAAGAGTCAGACACAACTGAGTAACTGAACTGAACTGAACTGAAACCAAAATGTAATGACCACATATCTCACCAAACTCATTTGGAGAGAGCTTTAAATCTTAATATTGAGGCTCCTCAAAAATATCATGAATCTGAAGTCCAGAACAAAATGACCTCCCTTCCCTCCCCAGAAATTTGGTTGCTTGTGCCAGTGATATATTTCTGGCCAAGGTCAGGCCTTCCATGTTTTATGTTGCACAAGTTTGGAATTAAATTAAGTCTTTACGCTCATGAATAGATGAACATTGAGTGTTTTCTGAATAAATCATGCCTTTGACTTCATGTTTTCCCGAGGCCATTTCTGAAGAACCACTTCATTAGAACACAAGAGCAAGGCAGTTCTGTTATTCAGAATCTATCTTTGCTGGCTCCATGCTTACTACTTTGTAGATTCTTAGAACAAAAAAATGGAGAAGGTAATGGCACCCCACTTGCCTGGCAAATCCCATGGATGGAGGAGCCTAGTGGGCTGCAGTCCACGGGGTCGTGAAGAGTTGGACATGACTGAGCGACTTCACTTTCACTTTTCACTTTCGCACATTGGAGAAGGAAATGACAACCCACTCCAGTGTTCTTGCCTGGAGAATCCCAGGGACAGGGGAGCCTGGTGNCACGGGGTCGTGAAGAGTTGGACATGACTGAGCGACTTCACTTTCACTTTTCACTTTCGCACATTGGAGAAGGAAATGACAACCCACTCCAGTGTTCTTGCCTGGAGAATCCCAGGGACAGGGGAGCCTGGTGGGCTGCCGTCTCTGGGGTCGCACAGAGTCGGACACGACTGAAGCGACTTAGCAGAACAAAACAAAATCTTATTTTAGTAACAGAGGATGACTGACATTGGTGGATTCTCAAGCGTTTCTACTCATCAACTCCTTTAGAGTTGGAGTTCAACAAAGAACAGCAAATTCCACATTTCTTCACAATCTTAGAAGTTTTAGTTTTAAAATTCACATAATGTTACATTCTTCTCCACAGTATGTTTTTGTATAAGATAATGGTATCTTGTCCCCTAGTCTTTGGTTAAATTTGATTCTTAGGTAGCTTATTGGATTCTGTGGTGCTACGTAGCTCTGGCATACCACTGTATACCCTTGATGGAGTGTGTGTACTTGAGTCTGTAAATGCATGCACATAACTGACAGATAGTACCTTTTGTTCCCTTTGATTATCCAAGTTTTATCCTTATGAAGTTGAATTATTATGCACATGGCAATCAGAGTTGTCTCTAGAATTGGTGAGGCTCCCAGAAGAAAGTTATTCATGAAGCAAGTTCCATTTTTCCAAAGTAATCCATTTTTTCATTTTTAAAATTAATCGTGTATTCTCCTTGATCATGTTAGACTAGGGGAGAGTATTTATGATGTTGTAATTCATGACTGTACCTGTTACAAGGTTCTAGGCCAGTGGTTCTTAAGTCTTGTTGTTTTCAGTTGCTAACCTGTATCCAACTCTTTTGAGACCCCACTGACTGAAGCACTCCAGGCTCCTCTGTCTTTCACTGTCTCCTAGAATTTGCTCAAATTCATATCCATTGAATTGGTGATGCTATCTAACTATCTCATCCCCTGCTGCCCCTTTCTTCTTTTGCCTTCAATCTTTCCCAGCATCAGGGTCTTTTCCAGTGAGTCAGCACTTCGCATCAGGTGGCCCAAGTATTTCAGCCTCAACATCGGTCCTTCCAATGAATGTTCAGGGTTGTTTTCGTTTAGGATTGACTAATTTGCTCTTTCAATCCAAGGGACTCTCAAGAATCTTCTCCAGCACCACAATTAGAAAGCATCGATTCTATGTTTTCTTAATTTTGCAGGATATTTTTAAACTATCACATTATTGGGAGAAGCTACTGGCTAGGAATGAAGAATCAAAGGATACCAGTCCCTTGTCTCCAATTACCATTAAGATTTCCACTAACATTTGTGTAGTAAAAAATCTGAGTTGAGAACTCAGCACTATTTTACATATAAACACAAATGATTTTTGGAACAGAGTTAATTTCCTGAATTTTGCAGAAATGTAGCTACTTATAAATCAAAGGAAGACTACATTTTGTTTCAGAACTTTCCTATTCCAGAAAAATTGTGTGAGTTGCTGCAAAAGCTACTTGTAACTGAGCCTTAGATACAGAACACGTATATCATTCTGTGCTGATATTGCTATATTCCAGATGATTCTGCACTTAAGAGCAAGCATCTGACTGCTTTCAAATATCTTCTAGAACTATCATGCCTGCATATTTATATATTAATATATGTATTGTTTATTATGAATTATTTTTGTCCTGATGTCTTGTTTAGGGCATTAAAAATATCTTCCTAGGTAGGTAATACTATTTATGAGTTTCATTTCAGGAGAGCAAAGGAAATGCAATATAGTTATTATAAAAAGGGGGCATTGGGTATGTTAGAGTGGGTGACCACGGCCCTAAGTGATGACCTTGTTGACTGTATATTAGGGCTGCCTCTGCACTGCATGCTGAAAATTTTCTTTTAGAAAAGTGTGATTTAATGTGAAGACATTGATAGATTAGCAAAGTGTTTAAGACACATACTTCAAAGTCAGGCAGACTTTAATACACATCTTAGCTTTGAGACTTACAGCTATATGACCTTGGGCAGTCTGTTTACTCTCTTGTCAACTTCATTTCCTCAATTGTAAAATAAGATAACTTGTGAAACTCCTTTGACAAGGTTGCTGTTGCTTTCATTCTCCTCATCACTCTTAGTGAAGAGTTTCATGACAGATTACTTTAAATGTCTTCAAAGTTCGGGTCCCTAAGAAAGATTATGCCTTCTAAAGTGCTAGTCTAACAGTGGGAGCCATTTCATTCATGCCGTTTTATTCTCGACTGTGACTGCTAGCACACATGGAGCTAAGCCCTCAAGCTTAATTACTGTGGCTTTCCTCAAATAGGGCTTCTTAACATAGTCTGCTCCCGTTTCATTCCATCCTCCACTACNAATAAGCAGGGTGACAATATGCAGCCTTGACATACTCCTTTTCTGATTTGGAACCAGTCTGTTGTTCCAGTCCAGTTCTAACTATTGCTTCTTGATCTGCATACAGATTTCTCAAGAGGCAGGTCAGGTAATCTGGTATTCCCATGTCTTTCAGAATTTTCCACAGCATATCCTATATAAATCTGTTTCTGGCAAACATTAGCTCTGAGGTTGGGCAACTCTGCAAGATACCAAAGGTATTCCATGAGAAAAGAGCTCCTATTGTCAAATACATTTGGGAAATGATAGTATTAATAGTTATTCAAAGTTAAATGACTCCCTTTACTGTAGACATCTCAGAACCTTAAATATACTGACAAACATATGACTGTCCTTGAGGCGGATCCCTTGTGTGTCTGTAGAGAACATATGGAGACATTTTGCTTCCATTCATGCTCATCTTCCTATTCTCTGAACTTCTTTCTTATATTTATGTTTCATAACATGAAATAGGACACATTTTTATTACAGTTAATTAGAAAAAAAATGCTTCTTGAAATCAGGAATTAGGTATTATACTCAGTCTTCCCCCCAGCTGTCTGAGGACTGAGCACATAATAAGAACTCAAAACATGCTCAAATGGAAATAAAATTTCTTTTCCCACGTCCCGTTATGAGTCACTCTCAATTTTAGGGTCAGTCGAACATTATCTTCTCTCCAGGAAGTATTTCTTCTAAGTAACTTTAAAAAATAAGACAGTTTAAAACAGAAAAAAAAACCAAACTTCTGTCTTATCATCATTCTAGGGAGCACTGAACTATTAAATAGCTTTTATAAAACAATTTTAAAAGTAATTCTTGCCTCAGAGATATTAGAACATTCAGATTAGTAGAAGATTATTCAGATTATTGCTCAAATGTATCAATTGTTAAGATTTTGGTTATTTACTTTAAATTGTTTCCTCACCTTGATACTTATGTACTGACATGAACTTGTTCCTTTTCTCCTGAGTTTCTTTATGTGCCCCCAGGACAAGGTGACTTAGTGATGCTGGAAGCTTGTCGGGCTGGATTGGCCTTGCCAATGGTCACCAACAGGGCTTCCAGTCAGTANTTGATACTTATGTACTGACATGAACTTGTTCCTTTTCTCCTGAGTTTCTTTATGTGCCCCCAGGACAAGGTGACTTAGTGATGCTGGAAGCTTGTCGGGCTGGATTGGCCTTGCCAATGGTCACCAACAGGGCTTCCAGTCAGTATCGCTCATGATCCCAGGCTCTGGATGGGTACCTAGAGCTGTTTCAAATGCCAAGAACCTTCCTGCATAGGCTCTGAAGACAATTTCTATTGACATGAGCGTTTGCCAAAGGTAGCAGAGAGGGCTCATAACCAAAGAGAATATTCCCACAAAGCCTGTCCATGGTGAGGAAGTCTAGTGCCCGGGGTGAGCTGAGGTTAGTTCAGGGCAAGGAAGAGAAATGGGAAGGAAAGGTCTCTTGACCTCAACACGTTATGCAAGGTTACAAGTGAATGAAGAGAAAGCAGAGCTCTGAACTTCTCGCTTGTCCCCTCTTCTCTATTAAGGAAGAGTATCTTCAAACTGGAGAGAAGCAAACCAATATGGCTAACAGCTTTGTGCATTTCACTTGATGTAGGGAAAGAAAAGCAGGTTAATTGAGAAGCAAAAAGGATGGTGAAAATTATACCCAAGTCTCTAAGGTTCTGATTGTTAATATCTCCGGAAACATAAGAACTGTGGATGTGATCATTGAACCGTGCCAATAATCTCCATGGAATCAAGGGGAGCTGGAAAGATGGTGAAAGAGTCCTTGTTTCTGAGAAGTAGACATACTCAGTCTCCTAAGTATGAAAGGACAAAGGATTTCTGAAATGATCCTCGGCAAAATGTTTGGATTTTTGGAATTTTTTAAATGGATGGCTTATAAGCANGGATGTGATCATTGAACCGTGCCAATAATCTCCATGGAATCAAGGGGAGCTGGAAAGATGGTGAAAGAGTCCTTGTTTCTGAGAAGTAGACATACTCAGTCTCCTAAGTATGAAAGGACAAAGGATTTCTGAAATGATCCTCGGCAAAATGTTTGGATTTTTGGAATTTTTAAAATGGATGGCTTATAAGCACTTAGAAAGTTAAATAGAGATCACTGGAAGCCAACATGGGTTTAATACAAGCTGCTGCTGCTGCTGCTAAGTCACTTCAGTCGTGTCCGACTCTGTGTGACCCCATAGACGGCAGCCCACCAGTCTCCACTGTCCCTGGGATTCTCCAGGCAAGAACACTGGAGTGGGTTGCCATTTCCTTCTCCAATGCAAGAAAGTGAAAAGTGAAAGGGAAGTCACTCAGTCGTGTCCGACTCTTTGGGACCCCATGGACCGAAGCCTACCAGGCTCCCCTGTCCATGTGATTTTCCAGGCAAGAGTACTGGAGTGGGGTGCCATCGCCTTCTCCGGGGTTTAATACAAAGACATACCTAAATCAACCATTTCTTTCTAAAATAATGAGTTTCAAGTAAAACACCCATATAACAAGAGGTAACAACTGACATCTATATGGTGATTAATATCTACTACATATGTGACTCAGTTGATGCTCATATCTTTATAACAAATCTTTGAGTCAGGTACTATTGCAGAATTTGACCCTCATTTAACAGATAATAAAACTTTAAAAATGGAATCTTAGAAAAGTTAAGCAATTTATAGAATCTTCCTCAGCTAGTAAATTACAGGATTCAAGAGATTTTCTAACTCCAATGCCAACACTTATTTATTATGTTATACTTTATGTAAATATTGTGTATCTTGATTTCATCCAGGCAATGACCAACTTTTTATTGATATCTTCATGGTAAATATGGGACATAAAGACTGTAAATATATTGCATTGTGATTAGTTGAACCAATGTAATCAATGGATATTGACATAGATTGATGTCATTTTAGAAGCAATTCTTTAGTCATGTTCCAAGCACTCTCCTTTGTCCAATTTTGTTCAGTAATTTCAAGCAATAGATAAAAGCATAAGGAACATGTCTCTTAGGTAATATTAGCATACTCTGCAACTCAAAGGTACCAAAATGTAATTTTTTCTTTTGTATATTTGAATTCAACTTTTAAGCCCTAGAGCACACAATCTATTGTATTCCATTTTGTGATGCTGTTTTTTCCTAGTCAGTTTACATGTTATTGTCTCAGTCTTAATCCATTCACTTTGGCATAAAGCACGGTCTTTCAGGAATTCTTTCCCCTTCCCTCTCCTTTTTTGTTTCTTCCAGAAGACATCTGCGCACAGAGGGAAGCTTCCAGAAATAACAACATGGCCACAGGAGGAGGGCTCTCTGGCCTCTGTGTCCTTTTCCAGTTTCTGTTGGTGGTCAAAGGGGCCCCAACCTGGCCTCTGGACTTGGACCAGCATCTGCTGGTGTTTGACAATCCTACCTGGCTCTCAGCTGTGATGATGTCATAGTCTGGCTCTCCTGCAGGTACCCCTGACCACGTCTTTCATTCCCTTTGTCCTCTCAATATCTCACATGCTCTGACCAAGCTGGAGGGAACAGGGAACACTACTCAGAACCATGACATTCCACTGCTCTGCACCACAGGGCAATCTATGAGTGATCACTCTCCAGGGGAGCAAGGCATAAACCTTGTGTGTGCCAAGAGTCTTGCCCCACCTACTCAGGATTTCTAAGACCTCCTCTCTCTTCCAGCTGCCCCCAAACTTTAAGCGTCTAAATTGTGATATTAGGAAACTTGGTAGCAGATTAGGGAAGAGGTGGTCACAATAATTCAGTTCACCTAGATGAAGGTCAGCCATATGGAAAGAAACTTTTTCAACTGAAGGAATCTCCCCAAGCAATAGAAATATGACTTTAGATACAAGTCTGTCCAACCTGAAAGCTGGTCTTTCAGTGTCATAAGAGTGTTTTGATAGTTCAACCTTGAGGATAATTAAGAAAATATACACAATATACCTATGGCTGATTCATATTGATATTTGGCAGAAAAACAGCACAATTCTGTAAGGCAATTATTATCCTTCCAGGTCTCCCACATTTCAGGCAGATTCTTTACTGTCTGAGCCACCAGAGAAGCCCTCAATTATGATCCAGAGAGACGTTGTGGGGTGGGAGGTGGGAGGGGGATTCAGGATTGGGAGCTCGTGTGCACCTGTGGTGGATTCATGTCAATGTATGACAAAGCCAATAGAGTATTGTAAAGTAAAATAAAGTAAAAAAAAATTAAAATAAAAAAAATACACTTAAAATTAAAAAAAGCTTAAATCACAGATTAAAAAAAAATACAAAAAATAACTGCCATGTAACTAATCCTCAATAAATGGTCATTTTTCTGTGCATCCTCCTAGGTATTTGGGCTGACTCAACCAAGTTTCCTTAAGAAACCACTAATCTATCAACTTGTTTAAGAACCTGAGCCACACACAATTCCCAGCACATATCCTAGCATTTCTATTACATGAGAGTCCTGGAAGCATCAGCTGTTGCTCTTTCACAAGTCACTGGATGTTGACATCCCTGAATGTCAGGAGCAGGTCTGGTTGCCAGTACTGAAGAGATAAAGGCAGGGGTCAGATGCGGTGGGAAAGCTCTGCTAAGTTTACCCTCTGGGCATAAGTCTACTCCTCCTTATCAGTGGTTTGTCATGTTGAATTTGCCATTTTGCCAAAGACCGCAGCAGAAAGTGAGTTTTTGAGGGGTAAGGTGGTAGAAGAATATGGAGACAAGAAACCCACAGCTAGCATTTGTCTCATTAAAATCTGTCAAAGCCAGAGGAACAGAAGGCAGCAAAGAGCTAAAATCAGATGTCACTAGCTCTCAGAATATGTTGACATGTGGAAGAGCAAAATGTAGTGACAATGTGCCCTTCAGCCGCTGTGGCTCTCGGCTGGTAATAATAAAAGCCCTTTGCAGGCTGCAGAGAGGAGGCAGAGAGCAGTCTCACGCTCGAGGACAGTTACAGCTGATGGGCTGCAGGACCCTTGCAATGACTTATTGCCTTTAAAGAAACATTTTGTCTTGCCAAGATCGGCTTAGGAAAACCAGTGTGATTTTGTTTGTGGATATAGACTCATCATGATGCGTTCAAATCATCACCTTTTTACCTGTACCTGTAAGACTGAAAATATTTAAGCTTATATTAAAGGAATAAATAGAAACTTATCAATCCAAATTCTTGCATATTGGATGCTATCAATGGTAGAATAATTCTTAGAATGGATGAAGTAGAATAATGGCTTGCTTAAAGGTAGTGTGATAGAGTGGGAAAAGCAGGGATTCTGGAGGCCTACAGATATGGGTTCAAATTCTGGCTCTCCACTTACTAAGGATGTCTGCTTGGGCAATTTATGTAAATTCTTTGCAACTCAGCTTCCCTCATCTTCAAAGGAGGAGTGCTTATTTCTTGCTTTTAGAGTTATTCGGAGTATTTGTTGAAATCACACATAGTATACCATATAAGGCATAATGCATGCATGCTTGGTGGTATCCAACTCTTTGCGACCCCATGTACTGTAGCCTGCCAGGCTCCTCTGTCCACACGATTTTCAGGCAAGAATAGTGAAGTGGGTTGTCATGTACTCCTCCAGAGGATCGTCCCAGCCCAGGGATCGAACTTGTGTCTCCTGCATGGGGAGGCAGATTCTTTACCACTGAGGTACCTGGGAAGCCCATATGGCATAATAGGCACTCAATAAANGAGTGGGTTGTCATGTACTCCTCCAGAGGATCGTCCCAGCCCAGGGATCGAACTTGTGTCTCCTGCATGGGGAGGCAGATTCTTTACCACTGAGGTACCTGGGAAGCCCATATGGCATAATAGGCACTCAATAAATACTAGTTTTCTTATCTTGCATATTTTACTTTTATTTCAGAATATATTTAATCAATTTATTATTCACTTGAGCTACTACAGGTTAGAATTTGGTTCCCCAGCCTTATGCTGTAGGTTCCAAACACACCACACGCTTCCTCTCAAAACTTGATCAGATTGCATAACCAGCGTGGACACCTCTTCCTGAAGTCCTGCTCCTCAGGAAACAGGGTCATTTGTACCTCTTTATCTGCTCTGATCTGAGTCTTTAGAGTAGGTATTGTTCTGTTGCTTTAGAGAAGACAAAGTACCTCCTTGGGGAGAAATAATTTATAGAAAGGAAATGAATATTTCCTTCTAAATACGGTGAGCAGAGAAATAGGTGAAGTAAATACAGTACCAGCAGAACTTTTGGTGACTATTTTAGGAGCCAGGAAATAAAGTTTGATAAGCTATTTTTTTATGTTTATATAAAAAGTCTTATGAAAATATAAAATAAATTCACACACATATATTTGACTTAAGGCCCATATTATGAAGAATAAATGAAAAAACTAAAGCACTTCAAAGAAATGAATAAAAAATAAACACCAGTTCATCTAATATTTTCTATGGAGACATATGGTCAAAATAACTATGCTCAAAACTACAAATTTTTGTGAATCAATGAATTTTTTAACTAGTAAATTTATTTCTTTAAAGTGACTATACATTTTTCTTTGTTCTCTGGAGCTACTGCATGAAATTCTTTTAGCAGTAAAAGTTGAAGTTCTGGGCCCTTAGAGCAAAAATATCAAAATGCTTCCCTTTCCCCTTGATGAATATGATTTATTGTTGCCACATGCAATAACCAGATCAAACTGCTGNCTGCATGAAATTCTTTTAGCAGTAAAAGTTGAAGTTCTGGGCCCTTAGAGCAAAAATATCAAAATGCTTCCCTTTCCCCTTGATGAATATGATTTATTGTTGCCACATGCAATAACCAAATCAAACTGCTGAGTCGCTTCAGTCGTGTCTGACTCTGTGCAACCCCATAGATGGCAGCCCACCAGGCTCCACCGTCCCTGGAATTCTCCAGGCAAGAACACTGGAGTGGGTTGCCATTTCCTTCTCCAATGCATGAAAGTGAAAAGTCAAAGTGAATTCGCTCAGTTGGGTCCAACTCTTAGTGACCTCATGGACTGTAGCCCACCAGGCTCTTCCGTCCATGGGATTTTCCAGGCAAGAGTACTGGAGTGGGGTCCCATTGCCTTCTCCAGATCAAACTAGTAGAGGCAAAAACATTTAAAACCCAGGTCAAACTTGCGTGAACAAGAAAGGGAATGTAAGGTTGATGGGAGGTTTCTCGGGAGTGACAGAGGAGTGGAACAGGCAGGCTATGGCAGGGCAGACCTGCCCCTTGGCCTTGGGGGCCACCGTAGCTCCAGATGTAGGCAACCCCTGTCTGAAGCTCTCCGTCTTCGATTCCTCTCTGTTTACTCGCTGCCTTGTTTCCCACTTACTGTGTGTCCCCCAAAGGATGTGAAACGTGGCTGCTCCAGCCCTTCGGAGCCTGATAGCCCGTGGCTCCCACCACCAAANGAATCCCAGGGACGGGGGAGCCTGGTGGGCTGCCGTCTATGGGGTCACACAGAGTCAGACATGACTGAACTGACTTAGCTGTTTCTTTATGGTGTTTATTTCTATAGATGGCAAAGTTCCCCTTTCCCCCTTAATGTATGCTGTTTGTTCATGATAGTGTTCAGTTCAGTTCAGTCGCTCAGTCGTGTCCAACTCTGCGACCCCATGGACTGCAGCACACCAGGCTTCTCTGTCCACCACCAGCTCCTGGAGCTTGCTAAAACTCATGTCCATCAAGTTGGTGATGCCACTCAGCCATCTTATACTCCGTGGTCCCCTTCTCCTCCTGCCTTCAATCTTTCTCAGCATCAGGTACTTTTCCAATGAGTCAGTTGTTCACATCAGGTGGCCAAAGTAAATCTTTATTCTATCACCTACCTGGATAAATATGACAATAACTGAAATGCTGTTTTACCCCAAATACCTATCCATAGAATTAGTTCAATATAAATTTATTTAATTCTATTTTCTTAGCAAAAATCAGAAGAATAATATGCATTGCTGCTGTATCTTACCATACCACTGTAAAACAGTGGTTCTCATCATTTCTAATCAGGACCCTTTTGCATTTTAAAAAATTATNAGAAGGAAATGGCAACCCACTCCAGTGTTCTTGCCTGGAAAATCCCAGGGACGGGGGAGCCTGGTGGGCGGCCGTCTATGGGGTCGCACAGGCAGGGACACAACTGAAGTGACTTAATAGCAGCAGCAGCAGCAGTGATATATGAAATCCATGTTATGCTTTTGGCCATGGATTTTTAAATATAGATAGATAGATAGATAGATATAGAACAGAGATAATCCTTTTAGTTGTGGCATATAGGAAGAGTTAGCTTTTTTACTCTTCTAATTTGTAATAGTAAACTAGTTTTATTAAACCATTATTTTTATTTGTATGTGTTGCTTGTTATATCATCTGTATATCACTCAATAACTAGAGTAGAGAAGATTGATTTCTCTCATTCCTGCCATGAGGTGGTTCATTATGAAAGTTAGATGACTTGCCTAATTTACAGGGTAGCATTAGGTTCAGAATAAGTTAGTACAGGAGAACAACACATTTTATCTTATTGTATTCTATTTATTTTTCTTCAGGTAACGATGATTGTGAGCAAGCCTTTAAGCCTTTATGTTGCTATAAGGACACTCTAAGGATTCCAGTGTGATGGAATGTCCATTACAGTATGACAGTGCTGTTTCCAGTGGTTAATGGGACTTTCTGTTTCTCTTTCTAGGAAAGAATAATCTTAAACTTTCAAGTATTTCAACAGGGGAGATTTGAGGCTGCTAATGTTTAACTTGCCGGGTGGTGGCCTTGGAATTAGGTTCCAGATATTTTGAGGTGAAGATAAACAGAGAATTCTCCTTATGAGGCACATCCGAAATCTCTTTAAGTTTCAAAAGGTGATACAATAAACATGGTCAAGAAGTGTCAACTGATAGCTCTAATGACAACAGTATTCCCCGCTGGGCCCAGTAAATCTCCTTAAAAATCATATCATTCTACTTTTTTTTTTTTTAATTTGGAATATAGTTGCTTTACAATATTCTGTTAGTTTCTACTGTACAGCAAAGTGAATCAGTTATACAGGTGTACATTTATACATCATCGTACTTTTCATAGAAGGTCAGACTGTGCCTTTGCCTAAAAAACAGCTTGTCTATCTGTCTGTCTATCTAATGTNTCTGTTAGTTTCTACTGTACAGCAAAGTGAATCAGTTATACAGGTGTACATTTATACATCATCGTACTTTTCATAGAAGGTCAGACTGTGCCTTTGCCTAAAAAACAGCTTGTCTATCTGTCTGTCTATCTAATGTGTTCATATATGTGTGTGTGTGTAACTTTTTACTTTCTCAAGGACTTTCAGAACTGTCAATTAAGTAGGTTTAATTAATAGGCTTTCAAGATTGGAAAGGAATTTTAAAGATCATCTATTTCAACCCTCAAATGTTAGTGTCTTCAGATGAGTTGTTGTTCTAGCTTTGATTGAATACTTCAAATTGTAGAAACCTCATGATTCCTAAGGCAAACCCTTGTGATTTTGCGTGTGCGTGCTAAGTTGCTTCAGTCGTGCCCGACTCTTTGCGACCTTATGGACTGTAACCCGCCAGGTTTCTCTGTCCATGGGATTCTCCAGGCAAGAACACTGGAATGGGTTGCCGTGCCCTCCTCCGGGGGATCGTCCCCACCCAGGGTTTGAACCCGCACCTCTTATGTCTCCTGCATTGGCAGGCGGGTTCTCTTACCACTGGTGCCACCTAGGAAGCCCCGCCTTCACACCCAGTTTCTCAGGCAGTTAGAAATGCAAATTTGATCCTTGAGAAGAGGTTAAAAGATTTATATTTTTAACTTAAGTATATTAAGCTAAATAAGGAAAAACTAAAATGTGAGGAACAAAATTGTCCAATCTGAATAAAGGCGGTAGGAGATAGTGTTTCTGAGCAGAATTTCAGGCAGTTTCATCAAGTCACTGATTGTCTTAAGAAATAAAGACTGAACTAATATTGGACTTTTCATATTCTTCACGCTAACTTCTGCCACTTTNAACAAAATTGTCCAATCTGAATAAAGGCGGTAGGAGATAGTGTTTCTGAGCAGAATTTCAGGCAGTTTCATCAAGTCACTGATTGTCTTAAGAAATAAAGACTGAACTAATATTGGACTTTTCATATTCTTCACGCTAACTTCTGCCACTTTTTCTTTGATGACATTTTCCCAGTGCACTACCTACTCTCACCTTGATGAGAAGGTCCAGGGCTCCTCCTCCACTGCCCCCCATAATGTGATAAGTAAAGTAAGGGGGCAAAAGAGAAACAACCTTCTGAGAGGACTGCAAGGAAGCAGGGTCCTTAGGAGAGAGCTAGATGGGAGTACCTTCTGCTAATGATAGAAATGAGTAGGGGAGTGAGTCATTATGGGATTAGTCAACAGTTTCTTAGAATAGTGACCCTAACCTTTTTGGCACCAGGGACCAATTTCATGGAAGACAGTTTTTCCGCAGATCAAGGGTGTGGGGGGTGGTTTGGGGATGATTCAAGGGTATTACATTTATTTTGTACTTTATTTTTAATCTAATGCTGCCACTGATCTGACAGGAGGTACTATTCCCCAGCCCAGGGGTTGGGGACCCCTGTCTCAGATGCTGTGGTATCAATTCCAACTAGAGTTGGGAGATTTAAGTTAGAAGGGAAGGACCACTAGGAAATAGATCCTGGAGTTCCCAGGGTAGCATGGGCTGAAATGGAGGCGCTCTGTCCAAGAACACAAACTGATGCAAAGTTCTCTAGGGTCTCACCTCTCCCACAGCTAAAATGCCCATTTCAGAACATTTTATGAAATGTCTAGATGAGTATGGCTTCAGCCTCTGTATACGACCTGTACAAAGATCTGAGGTTTATAAGTACAGAGGGTTTGTTCCTATAATTATTCCCTCAACATTAAATTTCCCTCACTGCTGATTAACTCCCATCACCATAAAAGCATATGGCAATATCATTCATCCTAAGAAAAGCAAAGAAAGATCTCTCTCGACTTTGACACCTCTAGCTATCTTGATCCTCTGCTCCCCTCACAGCAAAGTGCCCCAGAGAGTTGTCTCTACTGTTTTACTGCTTCACCTCCAGGTGACTGTTATTCTCCTCTCCTTTTTTCAGGAAATATGCATACAGGAGAGGATATATAGTGTGTATGTTTAGTTTAAAGAGAAATAAAAAGTAATACCTGTGTCCCCCACCACCTGAAATAGAAGATAACTAGAGTTTTACAACACCTGTGTGTCCTTCTACAAGCGCATTCCTCTCCCTCCACTGTCAAAGTAACTATTCTCTTGAAGTTTTGCCATCCTTCTCTTGTTTTTCTCTGTGATTTTACCATTTACATATGGATCTCTAAACAATATATTTTGTTTTGCCTGTTTTGAGCTTTATATAGACAAAAACTTATGTATTCCTCTGTGACTTGCTTTGTCATTCATTTCTTCTTCTTCTTCTTCTTCTTATTTTTTGGCTGCACTGCAGGGATTGAAGCCGTGTCCCCTGCAGTGGAAGCCCAGAATCCTAACCACTGGACTACCAGGGAATTCCCTTTCATTCATTTTTAGATTAAAAAATAATCCATATTGGGTGTGTTTCGTTTTCATTGCAGGCTAGCATTCTACTGTATGCTCACATGTGCTCAGTTGTGTCCGACTCTTTGTGACCCCATGGACTGCAGCCCACCAGGCTCCCCTGTCCTTGAAATTTTCCTGCCCATCAGGTTGCCATTTTCTACTCCAGCGGATCTTCCCGACCCAGGGATCAAACCCGTGTCTCTTGCACCTCCTGCATTGGTGAGTGTGCGTGCTAAGTCGCTTCAGTCAAGTCCAGCTCTTTGTGACCATATGGACTGAAGCCCACCAGGCTGCTCTGTCCATGTGGATTCTCCAGGCAAGGATACTAGAGTGGGTTGCCATGCCCTCCTCCAGGAGATCTTCCCAACCCAGGGATTGAAAGCACGTCTCTTGTGCTTCCTGCACTGGCAGGTAGATTCTTTACCACTGTGCCACCTGGGAAGCCTGTATGATCTGACTGTATGATCATAGCATAATGTATTTTTCTGTTTTAACTATTGATAGACTTGGGTCATTTCTAGATTTTTTTTTTTTTTTTGCTATCACTGACGATGCTACTATGGAAATTCTTGTACTTGGCTCCTAGTGTGTATGTACAAGAATTTCCGTAGGGCTCTCAGGAGTTGAATTATTGGGTCAATTTTACTGGATATTACCAAAGTATTTTCCTAAGTGTTTTATCATTTTATATTAAAATAAATACCGAATGAAAGCTTTTTATTCCTCCAAATCTTTGCCAAAACTTATACCATTCGACTTATTACTAGTTTTTGCTAGAGTGATAGTTCAAAATGGCATCCAGTTATGGTTTTCATCTGTATTTTCCTTTTTTACTAGTCTGCCGATTCTTAGCTTTCATGTTTCTTCTTTTGTAAAATGCCTTTTCATGTTTTCAGCCTATATCTCTATTGGATTGTCTTTTTCTTACTGGTTTTTAAAGCATTCCTTTTATGTATTCTGGATACTAATCCTGGGTCAATTATGCGTTACAGTGATCCCTCAGTTTTCAGCCTGGCTTTTTACTACTGTCATGGTGACTTAATGAACAGAAGTTCTTAATGTGTTAGGTTGAACTCTAAGAAACCTCTGATCCCTGATCAGTTTTGACCTACATGTACCGTTCCGTATGGTTCCAGGAGAGCTCGTTAAAACACAAATGGCTTGGTTCCACTTGCAGAGTCTCTTATTTCGGAGGTCTGGAGTGGAAGGTGAGAATTTGCATTTCGAGTAAGTTCCCAGGTGATGCTGCTGATCCAGGAGCCACACTTTGAGAAATTCTGTCTCTTCAACATCACCTTTAGCCAATCCTCCCTCCACAGTTTCTTAAGAGGTTGCACTCTGTGCCTGAAACAGAGCCTGCCTCTCCTGCTCACCACGGCATCCTTTGTATCAAGGAAGTTCCTGGCCTACCAATCTTTTCCAGACCCTGCATTGCCTTAGTTGACTCCACCAGGACTTTGCAGTCCTGGGTGCGGAAAGCTGCCTAGGGAAGGCTAGCCTTGTTAATAGATGGCGCCATTCTGTTCAAAGCCACAGGTAGCTTTTAAAATGTCCCTGTCGTATTGATTAGCTGACTGTGTAGTCTCTAGGAGGGTNTTTAATTTGGAATATAGTTGCTTTACAATATTCTGTTAGTTTCTACTGTACAGCAAAGTGAATCAGTTATACAGGTGTACATTTATACATCATCGTACTTTTCATAGAAGGTCAGACTGTGCCTTTGCCTAAAAAACAGCTTGTCTATCTGTCTGTCTATCTAATGTAGGGCTCTCAGGAGTTGAATTATTGGGTCAATTTTACTGGATATTACCAAAGTATTTTCCTAAGTGTTTTATCATTTTATATTAAAATAAATACCGAATGAAAGCTTTTTATTCCTCCAAATCTTTGCCAAAACTTATACCATTCGACTTATTACTAGTTTTTGCTAGAGTGATAGTTCAAAATGGCATCCAGTTATGGTTTTCATCTGTATTTTCCTTTTTTACTAGTCTGCCGATTCTTAGCTTTCATGTTTCTTCTTTTGTAAAATGCCTTTTCATGTTTTCAGCCTATATCTCTATTGGATTGTCTTTTTCTTACTGGTTTTTAAAGCATTCCTTTTATGTATTCTGGATACTAATCCTGGGTCAATTATGCGTTACAGTGATCCCTCAGTTTTCAGCCTGGCTTTTTACTACTGTCATGGTGACTTAATGAACAGAAGTTCTTAATGTGTTAGGTTGAACTCTAAGAAACCTCTGATCCCTGATCAGTTTTGACCTACATGTACCGTTCCGTATGGTTCCAGGAGAGCTCGTTAAAACACAAATGGCTTGGTTCCACTTGCAGAGTCTCTTATTTCGGAGGTCTGGAGTGGAAGGTGAGAATTTGCATTTCGAGTAAGTTCCCAGGTGATGCTGCTGATCCAGGAGCCACACTTTGAGAAATTCTGTCTCTTCAACATCACCTTTAGCCAATCCTCCCTCCACAGTTTCTTAAGAGGTTGCACTCTGTGCCTGAAACAGAGCCTGCCTCTCCTGCTCACCACGGCATCCTTTGTATCAAGGAAGTTCCTGGCCTACCAATCTTTTCCAGACCCTGCATTGCCTTAGTTGACTCCACCAGGACTTTGCAGTCCTGGGTGCGGAAAGCTGCCTAGGGAAGGCTAGCCTTGTTAATAGATGGCGCCATTCTGTTCAAAGCCACAGGTAGCTTTTAAAATGTCCCTGTCGTATTGATTAGCTGACTGTGTAGTCTCTAGGAGGGTGCTGTGTGATTTTTGAAACAATATTAAATCATGAATCAAAGTCACTGTCTTGTCATGCTCCAGTACTAACTATCCTTCTCAAAAACCATCCCTCCTTTTCTTCCTTTCAAATTTTCATTTAAAATCACTATCATTTCCTATCATTGGTTAGTCCCCCTTCTCTCCAGCCCTATTTGTGATTGTCCATGTATTTTTCTAGGACATGCATAGCAATCACAAGCATCTTAATAATAAAGCCTCAAATGGACATTAGGAATAGAGAGTGAAAATCAAATATAAATGTTAATACTGAAGTCTTCCTTCTAGTTTATTTAAGGCAAATACTCTGATCAGTGGTGCTACTAACTTTGGGAACTCGATAAATCTGCCTTGTGTGGGGTGGCCCTGTGCATGGAGGATGTTTAGCAGGATCAGTGGTCTCTAATCATCAGTGGCCTCTATTCATGCCAGAAGCATCCCACTACCACCCAGTGTGACAACCAAGAATGTCTACAGGCATTGCCCAATGTCCCCTGAGGGTAAAATCTCCCTTGGTTGAGAACCACCAGTATAGAGACATCTTATGCTTAACTTGAGTTTCTCAGATTCTCTTGTGAAATATTATCAACTGGTTTGGGCCTTTACATTTCACTCCCCAGTCCATAATGATCTCTAATACTTTCTTTCATCTCTTTCTCTTAGGACTACAGTGGGGAAAAAAAAAAAAAAGAGGTTGTATTTTCACAATTGTTCTTGACTGACCCTTAGTCTAAGACAAAAGGCAGCTCTCACCAAACACACAGAGCAGACTGCAGGACAGACTTTAGATTCTTTTCCCATCCTTCCTGCAAGTATTAATCTCACCATAGGATGGTGATAGTTACTGTGATTAATATACTTTTAACTGTAATGCGATTATAGAAAATCATGCCAAAATTGCTAGAGCTAAAACTTGACCTGCCCTGACAGGATGATGAAAACTCAATACCATTCTCCCTGACCCTCCCCACCCCCCACACTCCCCCAAAGAGTCTTGCTTCCTAATGAGTAAGAGTAGTTTAAGCTGCAATTATTTCCTCTTACACTGACTGTCCTTTTCACCCTGATTACTCTTTGGATGTATAATGGGGAGATAGCTGCTCGCAAGCGCACAAGGAGGTCTGGTGAATGGCAGCAGTACACACTTGGGAAGAGTGCATTCCACTCTCAGGACAACCTGCCTAGACTGAATACAGCTCACAAGTAGAGTGGGGAGAGCTTTTTACAATTTTGATTGGAAATGGCACTTTCCTAGTTTCTGGAGCTAAAATAGTAAATAATTTTGTGTAGATTTTTTTTTTCCCTCAAGCTGCTCTTAGTTTGATATTCGCTGACCTCCCCCCGCCTTGAATTTACATTTGCAGAACAAGACAGCCATTTGTACCATTAGGCCATTGCTCCTTTTAGTTGTATTTAGGGACCTTCTCCAATTTAGTCTCCTTTGACGTGAGCAGAGTGTCTATTCATTCAAGGAGAACACCATGACACAGCTGGAGAATATGGCTTGGGAACACAGAGGGCATTGTGTTCTTGTTTCCCAATTTCAGAAACTCAGAGTTGTTTTATTTGCCAGACCGTCCACCGAGCTCTGGATACCAGACACTTCTGTACATTTATAGTTTTGTGTTGAGATCCTGCAACTCCAAAGCATCATAATTAAATCTGCAAGTACCTTGTGAGTCATTTTTTAAAAAGGCTAAACATCAACAATGTTTTGTTCAGTTTGGGGCTTACCTGAATTTTATCTATTTTTAACTATTTATTTGAAAAGTAACTGTTTTGTAAATGAGGACTTCCCTTGTGGCTCAGATGGTAAAGCGTCTGTCTACAATGCAGGAGACCCAGGTTTGATCCCTGGGTCAGGAAGATCCCCTGGAGAAGGAAATGGCAGTCCACTCCAGTACTATTGCCTGGAAAATCCCATGGACAGAGGAGCCTGGTAGGCTACAGTCCATGGGGTTGCAGAGTTGGACGTGACTGAGCAACTTCCCTTCTTCAATGTTTTGTAAAAAGATATTTCGTAAGTAATTTAAATCAATACCTCAAGTATCAGTAATTTTTTCTTAAGGCAACCTTAGACACCAGAATAGTGCTGAAACAAAGAATAATAATAATCCTAATTAATTGTGTGTTTCCTGGTAGAAGCCAAAGCACCTCCATGATCTTGTTTGTTTTAAAAAGTTAGTGCTATAGACAAAGAAGGGGATGCCCTGGTGGCTCAGTGGTAGAGAATCTGCCTGCAGTGTAGGTGACTGGAATTTGATCCCTGGGTTGGGAGGATCCCCTGGAGAAGAAAATGGCAACCCATTCCAGTATGCGTGCCTGGAGGATCCCATGGACAGAGGAGCCTGGTGAGCTACACAGTCCATGGGGTTGCAAGAGTCAGATGTGACTTAGCAACTAAACCACCACCACCGCATAGGCGAAGAAAGAAGCCTCGGGACAATGAATGGTTAAAAAAAACCCAAAACAACCAAAGACCTAAAAATTACATAAGCCCATTGTGATTGATTGGTTCGCTAATCAAAAGGGGAAGAAAAAAAAAGGGGGTTCTGACTTGGTGATGGTAGCTTTGCAAACCAAAGCACTTACTGCAAACCCTAGAAACACAGGAGGATGCCAGATAAAGAAACCAGGCAAAATGAGAACAAAGGAAAGGGGGAAAGAAAAAGGGAGGACGAAGGGGGACTGGAGGACAGCCAGGAAAGAGAAGCCACGGTTTAATACTAACCTAAGAAAATGAGAGCAGCCGCGGCGAAGAAGGAGAACAGTGAGGCAGGCAGACCAGCGCAGCTGAGCGCCCTCTGCGGACACCCACCCCTCAGGGCACCAGGTCGCAGAGTGGGGCAATCCAGAGCTCAGGTGCCTCCAGCACCTAGGAGCTCTTTGCTGTGCTTCCTACTTAATCATCGATCTTCACAGCAAAGCTTCATAAGGAATGAAGACAAGTTTGAATCACGTTTGTTATTTTTTATTCACCAAAACCTTAAATGTTAACTTTAAAAAAAAAAAAACTTAACTGAATTTTCCCCATAAGAGAAGTCTACATGAAATCACTGTGACTGGGTTCACTAAATTTGACATTTCTGTTGGATATATCGGGATACTTCATTTCTCTACTGTGCTATATATGAGTGGACTAGAATATAGTCAATTCATTATTATATGAGCTACTTAAGATGGAAGGGAAGGTTGATAATCCAAGATGGTAACGCAACCTACTATGATTTATTCTTGGTTATTTACATTTGTATTTTGATATGGTACAGTCCCCTTTGTATGATAGGGGTCTGTTTACATTTGTTCTCACCAACAGGCCATCAGTGCCTGCAGGGCCCATCTAGCATCCAAAACCTAGAGCACAGTCTCTGGCATGTAGCTGGGGTTTAATCAATGTTAGTTGAATAAATGATTGAAGAAATAGATATATCTGATCTGAGAAATCGCTGTGAACAAAGTAACGCCTCCACACAATGAAAACACAGTCGGTAACACCTGGAAAGCTTAACTACTTGTCTCTCAGACTGCTGTGAAGCCCCCAACCTCAACCCAAGTACCCTACAGTAAATCCTTCCCGAGAACAACGGAAGTGGTTAAGTGTTCAGGTGTCAGAATGCTACCCCGCTGGGCTGTAGACCGCATACAAAGTTATATTACGTTGAGTTTGAAATGCTAACAAAGCAAGTAATTAAGCTGAGTAAGTGCTAACTTGCTTGAAAGCAAGATTGGAAGCTGATAAACCAAAATGCTGATAATTAAGAGTTGATTATACAGCTTTGTTGTTTCTCTACCCTGCTAATAGCCTCTCATTCTTGGCGTGTAATGATTTCTTCCCCACAAGCGGGGGAAAAAAAAAAAAATCAACCATCAGTCTCGGCCACTTCCTCTCTCCCATCCTGGGTAAGGCACAACTTACCTTTGAGTAATATTCCACTGTACATATATATCACTTATCCATTGATCATCCCCATTTTATAAATGGTGAAATTGTGGCTCAGACAAGTAAAACTCAGGCCACATAGCTTTTCCCTATGGAAGCCTTCTTCTAAATTATTTCAGTTTTATCTCCCCTCTCTCTCCTCTTTGCTGATATTATCCCACATCTTAAATTATCAATCTCCTTATGGTCTCAAATGTATATTCAACAGTTAACCTTGATACTGAATCCGCTTCCATATTTCCACTAGATCCACCAGAATATCCCTTTGATGTCTTTGACTCACTATGCAAAAAACAAACTCATCATCATTTGATCCTCAAAATAGGCTTGCGATTCTAACATCCCTATTGGTGTTAATGGTGACAAATTCTCCAACCACCTGGACTTTAACCTCTGAGTCATGCTTGAGCTCCCTTTCCCATCCTTGAATTTTCCAAATTCAGTGTCATAAAGTCCTGTCAGTTGTGCTTTCCTTATCTTATCCATACCCATTTCAGCTTTGTTGTCCTTTTAAAAGAAGTTCTATAACGAGATGGATCTAAGAGCTTAGGGTAGGTTCAAGCCTCAGCTCATCTACTTCCTGGCTTGAAGAAGAAGGTATTGAACTAGTCACCTGATCTCACACAGCCTCAATTTCCTCATCTGTACAAAAAAGCCCAATGTGGAAGGTATTTCGATTAATAAATGTGATAATATTTATTATTGCCCAGCACAGAACCCAACATTTAGTAGACACCAAATAGTAATTCTTTCTTCTCTTTTTAAATTCTGTCTTCCTACTTCTAGTTCACTAGCCTTCTTCCCTCATAAAGAGTTTTCTTTCAGTATTTAGTTACTTGCAGGAAACAAACCACTTTATTTTAGCATTACCTCTCATTTTACAACGCCTTGATTCTATATACCAGAAAACAGTGATTGTGTTCAGAGTTGACACTTCATATTTGTGTTTGAGATTTGATATGACATTTAGTGAGTGAAAGTCGCTCAGTTGTGTCCGACTCTTTGCAGCCCAATGGACTATACAGTCTGTGGAATTCTCTAAGCCAGGATACTGGAGTGGTTAGCCTTTCCCTTCTCCAGGGGATCTTCCCAACCGAGGGATCAAACCCAGGTCTCCCCATAAAAGTGGATTCTCTACCAGCCGAGCCACAAGGGAAGCCCCATTATTTCACATTTAGAATTCCTAAAAAATCTTGGAAAGAATTTCCATGTATTAAACTCCTTCATCAAAATTGTCTTATACAAAACAACTGAAAGCTGCAAAATCTATTGAGCCTAGTCTAATTTTTGAAAAGACTGCTTTGAAATCAGTAAAGTGAGATTTCCATGATTAAGAGCAGTTGGAGGGATTAGTGGAGAAGTGGCATGAACTTAATGGATAACCTTGAGTGCACCAAGTTTTAACTGGGATAAGTGGAGTGAGGAAATGTTCCCCCTACCCCACCCAAATGCCAAAGTACAATATGGCAAGAAAAAAGGCCAATTTGTGCATTTTCAGCAGAAGGGACACCTGGGCAGAATACTGTCTTCAGTTTGTGAAGCAAGGGGATGTAGGCAAATTAAATCCCAACTTCCTCATCAGCAATCTGCCTTCCAGGGAGCTGTCCAGAGTAGCGAGGCCACGTCCAGCTTCACTGAAGATAGAAATTCCATGTATGGATCCTGAATTCTCTTTCTTACCTAGCTGGGTTACTGGGTCCCCCAAAACCCACTAGCAGTAACAATGAAACCTCCAAATAATCTTTATGAGTGGTTTGGAGAAAGATATTAGTAACAACTAGTCATGTTTCCATGTACTTCAGATTGATGCCTTCCTTTCATGTTTTGGCATGGTAAGAAAGGAGGTAGTGAAGATGGGGATGGCATTAGTTCCCCATCTTGTACTAGACATGCCGGCATAGCCATGTATATAATTCTCCAAACTCAACCAAGCATTCCTTGACGGTGGTGCTCCCTCAGCAATAAAGAGCATGACTAACCTTGGTACCACACTCCAGTTTCAAGCTAATGGCTTGAGCATGTCTAAGATGGTTGATCTCGGAGAAGGCGATGGCACCCCACTCCAGTATTCTTGCCTGGAAAATCCCACGGACGGAGGAGCCTGGAAGGCTGCAGTCCATGGGGTCGCAAATAGTTGGACACAACTGAGCAACTTCACTTTCACTTTTCACTTTCATGCATTGGAGAAGGAAATGGCAACCCACCCCAGTGTTCTTGCCTGGAGAATCCCAGGGATGGGGGGAGCCTGGTGGGCTGCCGTCTATGGAGTCACACAGAGTCGAACACGACTGAAGTGACTTAGCAGCGGCAGCAAGATGGTTGATCTATCCAAACACTTGGGTTGGAGCATTACTTTTGTCTCATTCCTGAAGTATGTAATCAAATTCTAAAAACCAATTGCTTGGGAGTTCTTGTTTTTCTTTTGCTTAGCAAAAGCAGACAATTCTACCAAATGGGTAATTTAGTAGTTCACCTGCTACTTCCTGATGTTTTGTGTTTTACTTTTCTCTTGTGAGTAAATGTGAATGCTTGTATGTTGTCTTCTGAGTTTTTGTTCTGATAGCTTCCCTTCCCATCTCTTCTCAGCCTTTCCCTTCATGAGATCTAAGAATGACATTCTCTAGTATTCTGTGTTCATGGTCTATGAAAATCCGCACTCTGCTACTCACTCTTATTTACCCATAACTAACTGTCTTGCCCTCAGTCCTGTTTTTCTCTCATTTTGCCTGAGAATCCTTGTTCTCCAGTCTCCACAATGAATTAAAAAGCTATAGGAATCCAGTGGCTGACTGGGGTTTACATTGGTTTGGTCCCAGTAGAACCTTAACAGAATCTTCTTTCCATTCCATGGTGAATTGGATTCCTCAGACTCTTTTGAATGAACAATTAGGATTGTCTCGAAAGTGATTTATTAGAGTTGGGTCATGCAGTTCAGAATGAAATTATAAACTCAAAACTTCAAACTCAAGTGTTTTTGGGTTGAGTGGGTAAATTATTTTAGAGTATTGCAATCACATTTGTTTGGCTATTCTCTTTTCCCCATCACCTAGCCCCTTAACATAGTAAAATTAAATTTCATAAATGTGGCTCAAGATTTGGCAGTGACTCTATTTTATATTATATTGCTGCCACACTCAACCATCTCTCCCCCTCACTTTTTTTTCCACTCTATGTACTTGCCTCAGAGCAGAGGGTTCAAGAATAAATGTATTACCAAAATGAAGAAAACAAGACTTTGAACTTCAGAGTAAAGGACTGTAAAGTGGCTAACAGTCTGATTACCAGTCAGGCTTCTAGATGGTTTATTAATGAAGCAATGCATTCTCCACAAGGGGAAAGCAATGCCATTAGTGTTTTACTCTAGGCACGGAAGTTCCTATTTAAGGAAAAGTAAATGCATAGCATGCACCCTGTCAGAAAACTAATTTTATTGTTAACAATGAGTTGAGTATTCTTGTAGTGATGAGAGAATATTCCAGCCTTCATTGCCTTCCACAAATACGTTGCTGGAAGTAAACGAGGTGTGCTATTTCAGTACCAGTTTAGCAATACCTCGGCTCTATTATCAGCAACACACACAGTTGGTTCATGGTGGAAGGCAAGCCACTCTTGTCTGCGAATAAGCATCAGGCTGACTGTGCAGGATGATAATTGCTCTGCCTTCACTTCCTTTGGCACCTACTGATCTCTGCTAAGTGGTTAGTAAAACATTTTTGTAGGAATGTCAAGCACTTTGAAAAATTTGAAGGATTTCATTTTTGATTGTTCTTTTTCTTATGTGTAAGTTTGAGGAAAGTTTGTGCAAAGCCATTCTGCCACTGCCATTGCTCTTAGGAAGTGTCTTAAATAGTAGAGTGCCAGGGTGTCTGTGCTTGGCATCTTTTAATCAATTGTGTTTTCTTTTGCGTTATACTGTGAGATGGGCTGGATGTGTTGGGATATCAAGTGACTGACTTCAAATGGATGGCAAATTCACTAAAGTGAAAATGATTGTGATAGTTCCCTCATTTCCCCCTGCAGTGTATGTAAAACTGACTTTTAAAGTGTTTAGTGGATAATGGATCATGTAAGGTCAGTACTAGCCATGGCGGCCACGGCTATTATTTTCTCTTTTCATGGGAGGGTGCTCAGCAAAATGAGATTGTCACACTCTTTTTTTGAGAGGACAGCGACAGACAGTTAAAAGCCTCTTCACGTAAGGATGTTATTTCATAAAGACACCAGCACTGGATTATCCCCTTCACTTTAAACTTCTGCCAGCTTGTACAAAGAGATAAAACAAAATAGCCCGGTCCCAGGGGTGGGGAAGTGCTGGCCAGCTCAGCCTGGGTCCGCAGGCTTTCATTTTGATTAGTCACATGTGAGGAAAATTCACTTAGGCTGAGAGGTAAATTTAATACCAGTTATGCCCATGCTGGTCACATCACAACCATTTTCACATGATGCCACTTAATTCCCTAAGAAGCAGAAAGGTAAATCGGTGGCTGGCCAGCAAAGGTGTCACAATGCATTAAGACCAGGACTCGCTGCAGGGGATAATGGTTCTGATTGCTGTTGACTCATGTCTCCACCAACTGCCTCATGTAAAATAAGTGACATTTAAAAGACATCAAGATGTGAGAAGAGGTAAGGGAGAGAAAAAGAAAGAGAGAGTAGGATAAAAAGTATGCGCTTCTAAACTTGCCACCGAACGTGCAGTTTCTCTTCCACCCTAAGTGGTAGGAAATGATAACTCGACATGCCATGGGTGACCTGCACTAAGCTTTTAACTTCCTGTCTTGTGTTTTTAGAGAAAAATCTGTAAAATTGCTTCTGGGAACTGCTCCAACATGTTATCATTTATTTCCAATTTAATTTTTTTTTAAGTTTTATTCTTTTGCCCTCACATATCAGTCTATTCATCTCTTTAAAAGCTTGAGGCTGAATCAAGTTAGGCAGTGGTAGACAACAAGAGGCAGTCTACTTTCTGAAGGCCCATTTATGTCTATTTTTATAAAGAGAATCAAATTCCAGTTTACAGTAAGCATATGCTTCAGTTGACATCTGTTTCTAAGACTTGGACGCTTNTCCTATTTAAGGAAAAGTAAATGCATAGCATGCACCCTGTCAGAAAACTAATTTTATTGTTAACAATGAGTTGAGTATTCTTGTAGTGATGAGAGAATATTCCAGCCTTCATTGCCTTCCACAAATACGTTGCTGGAAGTAAACGAGGTGTGCTATTTCAGTACCAGTTTAGCAATACCTCGGCTCTATTATCAGCAACACACACAGTTGGTTCATGGTGGAAGGCAAGCCACTCTTGTCTGCGAATAAGCATCAGGCTGACTGTGCAGGATGATAATTGCTCTGCCTTCACTTCCTTTGGCACCTACTGATCTCTGCTAAGTGGTTAGTAAAACATTTTTGTAGGAATGTCAAGCACTTTGAAAAATTTGAAGGATTTCATTTTTGATTGTTCTTTTTCTTATGTGTAAGTTTGAGGAAAGTTTGTGCAAAGCCATTCTGCCACTGCCATTGCTCTTAGGAAGTGTCTTAAATAGTAGAGTGCCAGGGTGTCTGTGCTTGGCATCTTTTAATCAATTGTGTTTTCTTTTGCGTTATACTGTGAGATGGGCTGGATGTGTTGGGATATCAAGTGACTGACTTCAAATGGATGGCAAATTCACTAAAGTGAAAATGATTGTGATAGTTCCCTCATTTCCCCCTGCAGTGTATGTAAAACTGACTTTTAAAGTGTTTAGTGGATAATGGATCATGTAAGGTCAGTACTAGCCATGGCGGCCACGGCTATTATTTTCTCTTTTCATGGGAGGGTGCTCAGCAAAATGAGATTGTCACACTCTTTTTTTGAGAGGACAGCGACAGACAGTTAAAAGCCTCTTCACGTAAGGATGTTATTTCATAAAGACACCAGCACTGGATTATCCCCTTCACTTTAAACTTCTGCCAGCTTGTACAAAGAGATAAAACAAAATAGCCCGGTCCCAGGGGTGGGGAAGTGCTGGCCAGCTCAGCCTGGGTCCGCAGGCTTTCATTTTGATTAGTCACATGTGAGGAAAATTCACTTAGGCTGAGAGGTAAATTTAATACCAGTTATGCCCATGCTGGTCACATCACAACCATTTTCACATGATGCCACTTAATTCCCTAAGAAGCAGAAAGGTAAATCGGTGGCTGGCCAGCAAAGGTGTCACAATGCATTAAGACCAGGACTCGCTGCAGGGGATAATGGTTCTGATTGCTGTTGACTCATGTCTCCACCAACTGCCTCATGTAAAATAAGTGACATTTAAAAGACATCAAGATGTGAGAAGAGGTAAGGGAGAGAAAAAGAAAGAGAGAGTAGGATAAAAAGTATGCGCTTCTAAACTTGCCACCGAACGTGCAGTTTCTCTTCCACCCTAAGTGGTAGGAAATGATAACTCGACATGCCATGGGTGACCTGCACTAAGCTTTTAACTTCCTGTCTTGTGTTTTTAGAGAAAAATCTGTAAAATTGCTTCTGGGAACTGCTCCAACATGTTATCATTTATTTCCAATTTAATTTTTTTTTTAAGTTTTATTCTTTTGCCCTCACATATCAGTCTATTCATCTCTTTAAAAGCTTGAGGCTGAATCAAGTTAGGCAGTGGTAGACAACAAGAGGCAGTCTACTTTCTGAAGGCCCATTTATGTCTATTTTTATAAAGAGAATCAAATTCCAGTTTACAGTAAGCATATGCTTCAGTTGACATCTGTTTCTAAGACTTGGACGCTTTGTTTGCATAACAGTCACCAATAAATGGCCTTGTTTTAAGTCTGCTCACTGAGTTGTATGTGGGTTGTTCAGCTGGGGATTTTAGTCGCAGCTGATCCCCTACCGCTCATAGCTGATAGGAAGGGGAAAATCCGAGAAGCCCAGTCCTATTTATTAATGCAGATTTTAACATTCTCAATGAACCACTTATCCACTGTGATTCGGCAACCAAATCCTTATTTGCTCAGGGAGGGGAGGGGGTGTTCTTCAAAGTGCTGAATTAAAGCTTACCAGTTTTTTTTTTTGGAGGGAGAGGGGATGGGGAGGAGGGAGAGAAAGCAAGGCCCTTTCTTTAGCCAGTCTCCTCTAATTCGAAGTACAATGAGAGTGAATCTTTAAACAGGACATCATAAACCAAGCTTATGGTTCATGAATTTATTGTTAGCTAAGAATACTAAACGTGGGCCTTTTGTTCAAAGTCTTGATGCTTTTTTCAATACCGCTTAAATGTCAGTTTAGAGTTTCATGGAACTAAGCTGTGTATCCTTCATTCATCTAATTCTGTTTCATTTTAAGCATACCTGATTCCACATGCATGGGAAACAGCCACAATATTCAAATATTTTAAGATGTCCATGTGACTATCTTTAGGATCATTAGTGCTAATTAAAGAAGTTGCTACTTGGGTTAAGCTGCTTCAAAAACAAAGCTAATCCACAGTCTCCATAAATCTGCCCTTTTTTGCCCTTCCTCCTGAAAGGCATGCCAGCAGTTAAAATATGAAAAGTCTTAAGGGTGGCATCTATGCACCCCAGAAAATAAACCTGATGAATAGAGTGTTTTACTTGAATTCTCATATTTCTGTAGAGGAAATCTGACTTTTATATATTTGAAAATAGAGTATTCGCTGACTTTTAAGATACTGAACTTTTTCTCCTGAGTTATTGTATAATATTCAGTAATCATTTATGAAATGTGTGTAACATTTTTCAAGAGGATTTACATATCAACTTTTCCTAGTGGAATCAACAACAGTAGAATGAAATGTATCTACTCCATTTACTCTTACCCAGTGCTCCTACTTTCTTTTTCCCTTTAATTTTTATATATGGTAAAAATTTCATTGAAGAGAGATTTTAGATGACAGGACTGTAATTTTAAACCCAATAGAAGAGGTGTAAGCAATTTGAGCTTAGCTGAAGCATAATCTTAGGTTGTCAAGAAGAAACCCATTCTCCCTATGCTAATCAATCAGTGTATCAACCAACCAATCATCTCTTCAGCTTAGCATATATCCTAAGGTTTGATATATCTATTAACCGCCCATCATGCAGCTGGGCTCTGGATGATGAGATTCCTCCTATCTTGGCATTTGGCGGCCGACGACTGAGCTATCACAGCCTCAGATAAATACCAAAGTGGAGATTTCAATCCTGTCCCTGAGTGTGGAGACAATCCAGAAACGTTGAAAATATTCTTAGAAGGGAATACACAGGAAAATTACATTTCTCAATGCTGCGTTGTGTGTAGAAATTGTATACATTACATGATTTCCCTTCCCTGGACACAGCAAAAGACACTTTTATTATGATTAGAATGCTGGTAATCAAAAGAATGGTTGGAATCTGCCATAAACAGATTAATTGCAAGATGAATTACATGTAGACATTTAAATAAGTAAGAATAATGACCAATTAGTTGATAAATTTCCTACAAACAAATAGAACCTCAAGTTTACAAAGCAAGGCACATAATTGTTGTAATTCCAGGGAAAGGGGTTATGGGTTTCCAAAGACTGTCTGTTGCTTCCTGGTCTCAGTTCAGAGGTTCTGATACGAGATGAGCTGCGACTGAATGTGTCTGCAGCCTCTTCCACCAGTTGTGGTTTGAAGACAGTGAGTGTTTCCATAAAGCTGCTGATTGAGAAAGAGAAACCGAAAGGACTTTTACTGAATGTGAAGTGTCTCTGAATGTGTGGAAATTGAAATGAGTGGGATTCATTTCTTCAAGTGTTGATTTCCACCTGGAAGATGAAAATCTTTTCAAAAATGCAGGTTCAGATCATGTCTTTCCTACACTGCTGTTCAAGTCTCTTACTCTGAGAAGAGAAGCGCAAGTGAGGTATTGGGAATTGTAGTTCCAACTGAGGCTCAGTCAGTAACTAGCTAAGCAAGCCCCTTAATTCTGCAGGCCTTACTTCATAGATGGAGATTTCACTGAAGCCTCCATGAAAACTAGTAAGCAATTATTCTCATCATATTTAAACACTATTTCATCTTCCAAAACATTGTTTTTTGTGTCAATTGTGGTATGAATTTTGACTTTTACTGTAGTATTTACTTAGCCAAAATCTTTTTAGTGCTACTGGGCAGCATAAACCAATGAAAAAGATAGTTCAGCCTCCATACTGCTCTCTGGGTTTGAAGCCATTTTTTTCAATCATTTGTTGAGGGTAGGACCAACAGAAGCATGATGGGGTTCACGATAACATGAACTCTTTGCTGCTGGAGAGAGAAGGAAATCTCTTTTCCGTCCTGAGAAGTCCAGCATGAGTCCATACAGAGACCATGATGACTTCTCCGCTCTCAACAACTTAGCCCGTGCACTTTGATCTCAACTTAAGAACACTCCTGTGTCCTGGTGTGAAAGGGCCTGTAACAAAATAACAGCTCTAGAATTTCTGTATTTTTCTCAACAGAAAGATAACCGTGGTGTCAAGTTCAGAACAACAGTTTGGTATGAATAGTATATTTTGAAGGCCCTGCTCAACGAGTTGTGATTCTCAGAGAAAACACTGTACTATATGGGTTAAGGTTATAAATTTTATCATAGCAAAGGGAAGCCCTCCCCCCACCCCCACCAAAAAAAAAGGCAACACAGAGAATCATTTTCTGTATCTAAACTCACTTAAAGGACTCATTCTGGGACTCATTCCAGGCTGCTGTGATTAGAGACCTGCATGTTTGTAGATAGCCACAGATAAGCCCCAGATATGAGCACCCATGACACGTGCTCTGCTGAACGAAACGAAAGGATTGATTTAGAGAAAGATGGCCTATTGAATGTGGATTCTTTGTTACTGGCCTGGAAATGTGTAAGCATGCACCTTTCAGGCCCTGGACAGTCTTACACCCCAGGGCATCTATTCTGTCTTCTGGTGATAATTGTCCTGCCAGCTCTGCAGATTGTGGATATAGATAAGAAAGCCAGCGAGAGTGGATTGAGCACAATTAGAAACTTATCCACACTGGAAATGACCTGTGACTGCATTACCAGGTAGAATCTGTTCCTGAGTAGATACATCATATAAAGCTCAACACACAGATCTTGTAAAAGAAGAGGGGTTTATTTTTCATTGCTGTGAGTTCCAGGTTTAGAATATTTTGCTACTGTTCTGTGTGAATCCAGCATGCCTTCACATAAATCATGTAACCGTGCCACAGAGAATAGAGAAACAGTAAGCAACCTGTCCTCAAGGAGTTCATGTTCAAAGACAACATAAAGAAACATCAAAGTATTTTCATGAAAGCTTGAAGGTAGTATCAGCAAAATTTCTTCATCAGAGAAGGATTAATGTTTGCTTTCAAAAATTAAAAGAATTATGATTTGTTAAATAAATGCATAGTAGATAGAAGTATACTTTATTAAAAAAATATTTATATATCTATTTATATGGCTGTACCAGATCTTAGTTTTGGCTTGCTGGATCTTCAGTCTTTGTTGAGGCATGCGAGTTCTTTAATTGCGACATGCAGGCTCTTCAGCTGTGGCAGACAATCTCTTAGGTGAGCCACGTGGGATCTAGTTCCCTGACTGGGGATTGAACCCGGGGCCTGTGCATTAGAAGCATGTAATCTTAGCCACTGGACCACCAGGGAAATCCCTTGAATTCTTTTAAATGGAAAAGGGGAGCTAAAACTACAGAAGAGGAGGAAATAAGATGAGATGAGGAGATCAAAGCAAGATGAGATGAGGAATCAAAGAGGAGGAGGTAAGATGAGCTGGCTAAATGGTCACAAAGAGGTGGACACGACAGAATGATTGAACAGCAAAGGGGAAACTGAAGGGCAGGGAGGGGAAAAAGTAATGAACAGCGTGAACCTCTGCACCGGGGCTATGACTGCCCTCTCTGCCCTGGGAGCGAGTTCCTTCGGCTCAGAATGTTTTGGGGCTTGAGAGGGAGTATTCGCCCCAGCATCAGGCACCAAGGGTTGACCACTGTCTTGGTCAGCTTGTACTGCCCCAACAAAAGGCCGAAGACTGGGTGGCTTCTTACAGTTCTGTAGGCTGGAAGTCTGAGATCAGAATGTCAACGTAGTTTCCATTGAGGCTTCTCTTGTGGTGGTCACCATTTTGCCATATCCTCACAAGACCTCATCATTGTGTGAGCACGGGGCAGGGTTGGGAGAGCATTCTTTGGAGTCTCTGCTCATAAGGGTGTTAATCTTATCATATCAGGACACCCTCTCTTAGGACCTTGTAATTACCTCCTTGGGGGCTCTGCCTCCAAATGTAATTGCCTCAGAGGTTAGAGTTTCAACATATGAATTTGGGGTGAATACAGTTGAGTCCATGGGAACCACCAATTGTAACAGAAAGAATCTACTGCTGAAGAGACTACATGTGTGTGTGTGCGCGCGCACACTCAGTCATGTCTGACTCTTTGTGATCCATGGATTGTATGTAGCCCACCACGTTCCTCTGTCCATGGGATTTCACAGGCAAGAATACTGAACGGGTTGGCATTTCCTCCTCCAGGGGATCATCCTGACCCAGGGATTGAACCCACATCTCTTGCATCACCTGTACTGGCAGGCGGATTCTTTACCACTGCGCCACCTGGAAAGTCCATTAACTAGTACATAACCCATGGTTTTCTGGAAGCATTCTGCCCAGCCATTATGCGGTGGAGCCAAGGGAAGGAGAAAGCAGGGATAGAGCAGAAAGGGTGCACAGTGAACGCTTTATAAACACTCTGAATGGGTGAAAAAATAATGACCCCTGACTTCTTTATGGTTCTTAACTCATGCTGCCACAGATTGGTTATAAGGTCCATATCACACTGTGATATGAAAGTATTAATTGAATAGGGGCAATCAGAATTTCTATGTGAATAATGACCTAGCAATAATACTCTGCCCATTTAACAATAGAATGGGGAGCCAAGGCTTCACTTGGCAACACAGTTCTCTTGATGGGGTCAGATATTATTTTAAACCCTGGGGTATGTACATTTTATGTCCTGTTTTAGCTCTTAAAGCTGATGTGAATTTCTTTAGAGTCACTTAAGAGGAAGGAAGAGAATTAAGGGAGGAAAAATAAGTAAGTTGCAAGTACTGTTCTTTTGGTTTCATTTGTGATCTTCTGACAGATACCTTCATCAATGCTCATCTTGAATAGTAACCATTCCATTAAAAAAACCAGTACATTTAGTTAATATTAATGTGCCAGTGTCGGTTTCTTGGCTTTGACCAATGTAAAATGTTGACAATGAGAAGAACTGGTTGAAGGGTATCCAGCAACTCCCTGTACCAGTCTTTTCTGTAAATCTACAATTATCCCAAAATAGAAAGTTTATTTTTAAAACCCAGGTATGTGTGCTTTACAGGGAGCATGTCTGAATGAGAAAGCCCTTAGCTTTACTTTTATGGGAGCATTTTCTCAGTGTTTCTCCAGATGAGTGCTCATTTAAATTTGATATCCTGAGAAGCTGATGGCTCACCCTGCGTTCATGTTGACCATTTAGACAGGTCCCTGGTTGACCATGCTGAGATGTTCTCCTGTCTGATACTGAATCAGAGAATGAGGAGGATTTAGGATTATCTGACTTTGGGGAATGCCACTGAGCAGTAAAATAAAATCAAATCATCTCTTTGCAATTGTTTACAAGCCGAAGCATACTGTATCACACTGTAAGTTGCTTTCAACCTTGTGTTTTCTATTAGGCTTACCATGTGGTGTATCATGTGAAAGTGTCTAATGGTTACTGTGAAATTAGAGGCTGTCCAAACAAAATTTAAAATCCCAAAACTTTCACTCCCAAGTGTGATAATTCTTAGCTATGCTAGTAAACCGTTTGACATGTGTGGAAACATAATTCAATTTTTTTTATATCAGATTGTCTTTTTTAAAGGTGTGTCTAACAAAATGTGTGACTATGTAATAGAGGAGACAGTATTTGATTTTTAATTTGTATGTTTAGTTTCTGCCATGTTCTAGGTCCATTTGAATGTTTGAAAAATAACAAGGTAATAGAAAAAATGCTTATGTGAATCCCTGTGCTAACTGCATTGTTTTACTTATATTTTTGTGTTCCATCTTTTCCCCTGAAGAGTGAACTTGTTGAGAGTAGGAAATGTGGTCTCAATATCTAGCCCAAGACAGTAAATAGTAAGGATTCAGTAAATACTTGTTTGAATGAATAATTGAATAAAATCACATTTAAATGAATTACTTCCACTTTGAAGGGAAGCAAGTAACTGCCTCTTGGCTTACTCGTCACAGCCCTTGTTTTAGGATGGCCTCACAGTTTAGACTGGTTTTTATCACTGCTATCATTCAGCTATATATACTACCATTTCAAATCTGTAAAAAGTGTTTTAAAAAAGGAGAAATTGTTCATGTTTCAAGACCTATTAGAATGCATTTTCAAATATGTCAGACACATCTTTGTTAAAATTAAACCAGGGATTGGTTTTGAGCGAATAGCCCTATATCCTTACAGATGCTGTGGATGGATGCATCTAAGCTGCTTATTATATTGATGGGTTTTGCTGCTCTGCAGCAAATGAAAACAGGCAGCTGCTTCCTCCATCAAAGCAAAAAGCAGCCTGAGTTTTTATTAACCGAGTGTTCATTTCTTCTATTGCCAAAATTCTTACACAAAACAAAAGAGCAGTTTTAGCACATTATTGCTTAACTAGACATGAACAACTGACAGCAAGTGATAAGCCTGTCTGCTTTTCACAACTGGTAATCATTTTTGGAATAGATGTTTTAATATAGTTGAATATAAATTTTGTAATTTACATCTACAATGGTACGTAAATTTATAGATCCAGTTTGTTGCAGGAGAATGGAGGCTATAATCACAAAAGGCTTTTCCTGGTGTTGTTTAATTTTTAATGACTATTTGAAAACTGGGGAAGGAAAATGAAATCAAATTCATTTCTTTAAAAAAATACAAAAAGGTGTTAAAGACAATCATACAGGTTGGTTGAAGCCATTTGTAGATGGCCCCGACAGAGCAAGACCCCAGTGTTTACAGCCAGGACGTGCTTCGCACTCCATTTCCACATTAGTTGCAGTGAGCCGCCCGAGCTCATGCACCAGCAGAAATTTCTGGAGAGCAGACCATCATGTTTCCTTCATATCAATGAATAATGATGAGCAGGGAGACAGGAAGGACAGGGCCTTGGCCATTTTGCACAGCTGAGATCCCCAGCCAACTCTCATACTATTTCATTTGGTTTTGTTTTTTTCAGTTACCTGAACATTATACATTTACTTGCAGATAGAATAGCAGAGAGGGGTTTATTTAAAGTGAATTTAGGCTGTACCTCAACAACACGTTGCCTTATTTATCAAGTCAATTTTCTGAATGGTGTGTTAACCTTTTGGAACTTGCTAAAGGCAATTCCTGCTATAAGAAGGGGACATAGTCCTCTTAATTCTCCTTCTTAAGAGGGGGAATTTGGAATGGAGGCTGTTTTGAAATGCTGGGATGGGTGTCTTCCAAACAACACTGCTAAATAAACAAGTTATGTTGCCTAACTAGCCTAATGCCAGGGCCATTTAATAAATGTATGTTGTGGCTTTGGCATCTGTGGCACACATCTCCTAAATACCATTTTCTCTCCAGGGGGCACTTTCATAAATGCACAGAGCGTGCACTCCACATGGAACACAAGGCTTTCAATTTGTTTGGAATTCAGTCACAGTGTTTACCGAGAAGTGAGATAAAGCTGGACCCAAAAAAGCAGGAAGCTACTATAGAAATCAGATTCACAGATCATAGGTAACTCAGGAAGGACCACACCCTACTTACTCACCTTACGTGTGCCACGTAACAAGGGAGTGTCTTTGTGGGTGAAGTGGCTAGATACCTAAGATAAGGAACACTAAAAATTGTTTCTAATACTTTCCTCTTCGCTCCACTCTATTTGACACATTATGGCTCTTACATGATGGTCCAAGACACAACGCATTCCTATTTTTAAAAGGGTGATTCCACCCTGAGGATCCTGAGCATCTTGGGAAGGATGTTATCTGGAGTAAAACTGGCGATGAAAGTTTTCGCTCTTTTTTTTTGGTCTGTGAGAAGGATGTGCTCTTTGAAGGAGAGGCCAGGGGGTGTTTCCCTGCTGGTAGGAGCTCTCTGGTCTGATTTTCTGGGTCTACCTTTCCAGAAATGACTGTTCTCACTTTCTGACATCCTCTCTAACCAGTGGAGATGTAGCATTTACTCACCTAGAGAGCTCCTACTGGGAGGTGTTTGTCTACCTGTGCTTTGAGACCTCAGGAGAGTTTTTTCTGCCCTAAAGATAGTTATTCTGAGGAAGAGGAAATATGTTTGAGGGAAAAACACAGCATATATCTGAGAACAATGCTAAGTACTGGAAAAGGAAAAGTTGGACTTGAGAAAGTTGCCTGTTATTTATATGCTGGATTAAGTAAATAAAAAGCTATCACAACTAGAATATATAGATGTAGAGTAGTTCTTTTCTGAAGCTGTGAGATTTAATTAACAAAGGCAGTTCTAATTCAGTAAAAGTGGACGTGTGGTGAAGACTTGATCTCTAAGATGATTTTGAATGCTTTCTAAAATCCTTTGAATCCTTTCTTGGATTATAGTACAAATAAAACATTTTAACCAGCCCAACTTCAACCTAAAATGTTGTAAACTAAAGCTCAGTGACAATTTTATAGCTTTTGTTTGGAAATGCACAAATGCCATGATCTATAGTTATTGGATATAAAGATGGAAGAGTCCTCAAAATCAATTTGACCCTTCCAATTTATTCTTTAAAAAAAATTATTTTCTTTTTTGGCACACTGGGTCTTCATTGCAGTGCACAGGCTTCTTGAGTTGCAGCACATGGGCTTTCTAGCTACGGTGCATGGGCTTAGTTTCACCACAGCATGTGAGATCTTAGTTCCCTGACCAGGGATCTAACCTGTGTCCCTTGCATTGGAAGGTGGACTCTTAATTGGACCACTAAGAAAGTCCCAGACCCTTCCAATTCATTCTTGAAACTAGAGCCCTGAATATTTATTGAAAGGACTGATGCTGAAGCACCAATACTTTGGCCAACTGATGTGAAAAGCTGACTCATTAGAAAAGACCCTGATGCTGGGAAAGATTGAAGGCAGGAGGAGAAGGGGATGACAGAGGATGGGATGGTTGGATGGCATCGCTGACTAAATGGACAAGAATTTTAGCAAGCTCCAGGAGATGGTGAAGGACAGAGAAGCCTGACATGCTACAGCCTATGGAGTCTCAAAGAGCCAGACACAACTAAGCGTCTGAACAAAGAGCCCAAATATGATTTGTCCAAAGTCCCCAAATTAGTTGTTAACTGAGCCATGAGAACTAGAAACTAGTTTTTTTGATTACTGAGCCAGTCACTAGGGTTGAGGCAATTCGTGTAGTGATTTAAAGAGTGGACTTTAGAAACTGAGTAGGTGGGCTCAAATCCTTACTATGCCATTTAAACTTTCTGTGCTTTGGTGTACCTTGATGGGCCCCTTAGCTGACCATATCTTATAAGGTTGGTTTATGTATTAAATGAGATAATACATATAAAGTACACAGCTCAGTGTTTGTCCTGTAGAAAGTATTCAAAAAGTGATATTAACAACAGCAGCAACAAACACTAGTTGCACTTACTTGGTACTCTTATAGTTTATTCAGTCTTCATGTTACCAAAATCCAAGCTCCTACTGCTGGTCACACAACAGGCCAATAAATTGAGAGACAAGTTGTTGGGGCAAGGAATTGCAACTTTGTTTAGAAAGCTAATAAGCAGCCAGAGAAGATGGTGAACTAGTATCCCAAAGAACCATCTTACTTGAGTTAGAATTCAGTTTTCCTTTATACTAAAAGGGGAGGAGGTGTGGTTGTAGAAGCTTCTTGGTATCTAAATCCTTTGTTCTTGCAGCTGTCCAGGTAGGTTAGGTCATCCTGTTCCTGTAAACCTCCAATAGGACAAATGTTTTTCTCTGCAATTTTTAATTTCTATATGAATGGGAAAGAGTTATATTTTAAAAAATCAGAGCCTTGAAGATAGATTATACTGTTTATTTCAGGCTATAGGCAACATTTTAAACTTGTAGCAAAAGCGATAAAATACAAAGATTAAAGTAAAAGAAACATTCAATTTGGAGTCAGCTTTATTCTTCCCTATTACACTCTCATCTCTACTTACAGTGTAGATGGTATTATTACTGCCAGATAAGGAGGTGATGCAAGAAGAGCTTAAGTGACTTGCTAGGGTCGCAAAGCTAATAAGCCTTAGAGTTGTCTTCCAAGTTCTTTACTGTCTGAACCACTGGAACTGTGGCTGTGGCTGCAGTTGCAGTGTGTTCCTTTTTCTCAGTGGTCCTTCAGCGTCTTCCTGGTCCTGTCTCCATTTCTTGTCTGTCACTTAATTGATTTCACAGCATCCGCACAGTTCGACACGACTGAAGTGACTTAGCAGCAGCAGCAGCTCTAAAACTGACCATCAGACTGAAGGCTGAAGTCTGGGGAATGAGCGCCAAAGACTCTTTTCCTCTCCCTGCTTCAGATTCATGCTGGAGCTGGGGCTCCTTTCAGCTTTCCCTTATTTCATAATCATCCAATTAATAGATATCTGAATTAAAATTTAAGTTTTAAAATTTAATGTATTGCTCATAAAATCACACCCATAAACCAACCCAGTTTGTAGTCCTAGAAGAATATATTGTTGAAATACCTGGGCAATTTTTTGTGTCCCTTCACTTCCACATGCTCATTATCTATATCACTTGGCTTCCCTGGAACAGAAGAAAACTGCAAACAATTCATTTGTCCCTTGATTTTGCAATCTAGTGGAAGGCAGTATAGCACAGAGGTTAAGAATAACGGCTTTAGAATCAGATTACCTGGATTCAAATTCCAACTCAATGACAAAATATCTGCCTAATTTGGGGGAAGATTTCTTAACCTCTCAGTGCCTCCATTTTCTCATCTACCTTGTGCCTGGCCAGCAGTCAGCATTCAACAAACATTAGAACATCACAGAGCAAGCTTCCACCCACTCACTGTACAGGGCTACACTGGACAGTCCATTTCACCAAGATGTACTCATATTCTCCATGATCTGACTCCATACACACAGGCAGGCTTGTGCTTCATAAGTACTGTTCAGAGCAAGTCTGTTAATGGGCCAGACCAGAAGGACAAGTATAGAACAAGCATTCTCTCTATATATATCTATATCTATATCTATATATATATATATGTATGTATATATATGATATTATATATATATATATATGGTATTCTTACTTATGATTGATTTTCAAAGTTCCCTTAGCTGGAACAAATATTTCCAGAGTTCAGTTTTGGTTTGGTTTTGTGGGCTGTCCATTAGGAATAATAATCTCCCTGAAGGTATCATAAACATACAATCAAGATTGATAAAATTGCCTGGATAGACAAATGTCAAAATAATAACAAAGGCAAGAGCAGCAACAACAATAGCTAACATTATTTTAAAAATTATTATCTCCCAGGCACTGTTCTAAGTGCCTTACAGGCATTATCTCACTTATTCCTCACAACAAAGGTATAAGAGGTACTGTTTTTGCTTATACTTCACAAATGAGAAAACTGAGGCATTACCCAACAATGCTGTCTAAAGTGGCAACACCCCGATCCCTATAGTTATTTTCTATTTCATTAATGTGTTATTTTTTTCACAACATTTATTACTATCTAGTTCAGTTCAGTTCAGTCGCTCAGTCGTGTCCGACTCTTTGCGACCCCATGAATTGCAGCACACCAGGCCTCCCTGTTCATCACCATCTCTCGGAGTTCACTCAGACTCATGTCCATTGAGTCCGTGATGCCATCCAGCCATCTCATCCTCGGTCGTCCCCTTCTCCTCCTGCCCCCAATCCCAGCATCAGAGTCTTTTCCAGTGAGTCAACTCTTCGCATGAGGTGGCAAAAGTACTGGAGTTTCAGCTTTAGCATCATTCCTTCCAAAGAAATCCCAGGGTTGATCTCCTTCAGAATGGACTGGTTGGATCTCCTACTTTGTTTATTGCCTCTACTAAAGCTATTTGGTCAAGGACTTTGTTTTAATCACTGCTATCTCTCCACCTCCTAGAATTGGCCTTGCTTGGTCACTCAGTCGTGTCTGACTCTTTGCAACCTTTTAGGCTGTAACCCTCCAGGCTCCTCTGTCCATGGGATTTTTCAGGCAAGAATACTGGAGTGGGTTGCCATTTCCTCCTCCAGGGGAGCTTCCTGACCCAGGCATTGAACCCACATCCCTGCATCTCCTGCATTGCAGGTGGATTCTTTACCTGCTGAGACATCGAGGAAGCCTGACTGCCAAGAATCGTTGAATGAATGAGAGTTTAAAAGTTTAGGTACTTGCCCAAGATCACACAGCCAGTAAGAGCCAGTATTCAAGCGGAACTCTGTTTAACTCCAGAGCATGAGATAAGGTTCTTTATTGTAGCTTTTTATAGCTTGAATCCCCCTCCCTCACATAATCTTACCCAAGCCTAGTATTTTATGAATGAGCATACTAATACTCAGAAATGCTACATAACTTCCCAGTACCACATAGATTGTTAGTGGTAGACCCAGAATGAGACCCCAGACTCCCAGCTGTGTTTTTGTACCATGAATGCAGCCTGAGGAGGAGCTCATATAAAACTGAAGGAAAATCCTATACGTATCTGGTATACATTATCAGCCCATTTCTTCATGCCATAAACTTAAGTCACACTTGACACTTCCCTCTCTCTTACCACCCCCTTCATCTAATTAACTAATAATTAGTTTGTCAGTATACCTTCTAAATATAGCTCAAATCTTTCCACTTTTCTTCATCTCTACTAACCATCACCCAAACCACCATCAGCACTGACCTAGGTAATTGTGGTAGCCTCCTACCCAGTTTACCCTCACCTCCTTTTGCCTCATTTCAGTCCATTTTCTCCAGAGCAGTCAGAATGATCTAAAATGTGAATCTGAGTATACCACTTTGCCGCTTAAATGTATCATTTACTTTAAGGTGCGATTTAAAATTCTTTTTTAAAGGAGTTTTTAAACAAATTTATTTATTTATTCACTCTCTTGTCTGTGCTGGATCTTTGTTGCTACACAGGACTTTTGGCAAGCAGGGGCTACTCTCTAGTTGCGATGCACAGGTTTCTCATTGCAGCGGCTTCTCTTATTGGGGGCTCTAGGGCTCGTAGGCTTCCATAGTTGCAAGTCCTGGACTCTAGAGCACAGGCTCAGTAGTTGTGGCACACAGGCTCAGATGCTTCATGACATGTGGCATCTTCCTGGACCAGGGATTGAACCCGTGTCTCCTCCACTGGCAGGCAGATTCCCCACCACTGAGCCAGCCACCAGGGAAGCCCACAATTAAAATTCTTAACATGGCCTTTGAGCCCATGAAATCTGGCCCCTGAGCACCCCCTTCAGTCTCATCTTGTCCTGCCTCTCCCTTTCTCACTTAATCGCCAGCTTCCTAGACCCCGTTTCCATTCCTGGAACATCAAACTCTTCTCTTCAAAGCTCTATTTCATGGTGCTCCCTTTCTGTGGACCATTCCCTCCAGCTCTGGGCCCCTCTTCCTCTTTTTCTTGTCTGTTCATCCTCTGGGTCTCGGCCTGCTTACTGTTTCTACAAAGAAGTGTCCCCTGATGGACTCCTCCCAGCCTCCCCTCCAACCAGCTTAAGTCCCCTGTGAATGGCTCTCAGAAGCACTCTATTTTTCCTACACAGTATTTATTACATTTATAATTAGGCATATTATTTGTGTTATTGTTTGTCTAATAGTTTTCTTCCCTAACGAGACTGAATCTCCAGTGATCATGCAGTTTCACTCCCTGCTGATCCACAGGGCCTGAAATATAGTAGATGCCCAATAAATATTTATAGAGCATTCTGTATCTTCTTACAGATTTCCACTCTGAGTTCAAGACAAAGCAGAAATGCTTAAGTAAAAGGAGACAGAGCATAAACACTGAAAACAGTCCAAGAGGTTTACCTACCTATTCCAGCATGAGCAGCTTTTCATTTTAGGAACATCCACCAGCAGGTTTCTTCTTCCAGAAGAGTCAGTGGTCTAGCTAAGGATGTGCTGGCCTCTCCATTTGAGTCTCAGGTTTGAGAGAGGCCTTGCTTGTGACTCCTGCATGACAAACACGATCACTTAGTTGGGGGAAGGTAAAGAGAGCTGCTGCTTGCTTTCCAGACATCAGCAGCTCACAGAAGAGCCATGTCTCTGCTCCAAGAGCTAGGTGTGTTGTCATCATGGGGCAAGTACAAGCTGTTAGAGTCAGAAGAGGAGTCAGCAGTGTTGCCGGTTGGCTGCTGTGTGTCCGAGTCCCAGGACTCGTTTCTAACACAAACTATGGGAAAGCAAAAAGCTCTAGAATGGAAGTAATCTAGAAAGACCCATGTTTGGCTGAAGGCTCATGTCTCTTAATATCTACAGACAGTTAATTTTAGAATTTGTTCAGGCTTTAGGTTAATAACGGATGTGTTTCTTTCTAAATTAACCACAAAACTTGACATTTAAAGTAATTCTAGGGCTTCCCTGGTGGTCGAGTGGTTAAGAATCTGCCTCCCGATGCAGGGGACATGGTTACGATCCCTGCTCTGGGAAGACCCCACATGCCACAGAGCAACTAAGCCCCTGCCCACAGCTACTGAGCCCGCGATCTAGAGCCTACCAGCCGCAACTGCTGAGCCCAAGCGCTGCAGCTACTGAAGCTCTCACTTGCCTGGAGCCCGGACTCCACAACAAGAGAAGTCATCACAATGAGAAGCCCACACACTGCAACGAAGAGCAGCCCCTGCTCACTGCAACTAGAGAAAACCCAGGTGCAGCACCAAAGACCCACTCTAGCCCCAAAATACAATCTTTAAAAATTAATAAAATAATTCTAAACTAGCTACTTCACAGATGACAAAAAGCTGGTTACATACATCAGCAACTTTCCCCTTCATCACATCTAAAAGAAATCTCGTACTCATTAGCAATCACCCCTCATTTATTCTGGACATCTAACATAAAAGGAAAAAATAAAATATGTAGTCCTTGGCTTCTTTCTCTTAGCATGATAATGTTCATGTTCTATCCATGTTGTAACATGAATCAGCACTTTATTTCCTTATATTGCCAAATAATTTTCTATTACATGGATATACCACATTTTGTTTAGCCATTAATTAGTTGATAGACATTTGGGTCGTTTCCACTTTTTAGCTGTTATGAATAATGCTGCTGTGATCTTTTGTGTACAAATTCTTGTGTGGACATTTTTTTTCTTTTGTCTTGAATATATACCTAGGAGTGGAATTGCTGAGTTATATAGTAACTCTACATTCAACTTTTTGATAAACTGCTAGACTGTTTTCCAAAATGGCTGAACCATTTTACATCATTTCCCCACAACCTCACCAACATTTGTTATTATCTGACTTTTTCAATATAGCCATCCTAGAAGGCGGTGAAGTGCTATTTCATTGTGGTTTTGATCTGTACTGAGATAACCTAAAAGTTTAACAAATAAGCAAAAATTAAAATCCCTGTCCTGTCAAGGTTTTGAGGAAATAAACACTCTTATTAGAGTTGTAGCTTGATACAGTTTTTGGAGGGGCAGTTTGATATATCAGAATGTGAGATGTACTTGACTTATGAACAGATTTTCCATTTCTGGGTATTTGACCTAAGAAGAAAAAATAAACTTAGAAATTAACTGAAATGTCTATCAAAAGGAAACCGGTTAAACAAACTATGATGCAAACATAAATATTTAGGCAGTCATTAGAAGTGATGCAGGTATAGTGTATTTTTATTGTCATGGCAATCTATCCACCACATACTGAGTGGGGCAAAATGAGATGATTGAATACCTCCCTGAGAAGATCCCACTTGTATAAAATGTCTTTATGCCTAGAGAAATTTTTTGGAGTGGTGTCCAAAATGTTAACAATGATTATATTCTAGTGGTGGAATTTTAGGTGATTTTTAAACTTTATTCTTTGAACTTCTCATATCTAATTTAGTTAAAAATCAACCTCTATAATTTTTAAGAGAAAATTGTAAAACTGTTTTAAAAGACTATGCATTTTAGAAATCACATTTTTGTTCTTAATCAAGCCTAGAATTTTAGTTAAATATTCTTCCCCTATCATTATTTTTTAAATCCTCAAAACCATCTGCTAAAGGCATAAAGAAATTCATCATTGTGGTGATTATATTCACTTGATGTGGAAAACTGTCTTGGGCTCTTCCTTCAGAGAATTTTATTATGTGTTTTAATCTTTATAGAGTTCTTTCTGTATGCCAGATATTAGGACTTTGGGGTAGTGCCAAAGCTAATGATTAGGATCAGGTCAAAAAAGTTCTCCATGTGTTCTGATTATTAGGATAGTTGTTTGAGGTTCCCACTCTCTTTGACTCTTTTATCCCTCTTTGCAGGAGAATAACATTAACAATTTTATTTTTCTTTGAGCTTGTTATGAGTTAGAAATTGTTTTAAATACATCTCATATACTTTACTCATTTAATCCTCACAGCAATCCTGTGAAGTTGATATTACAATAATATTATTTTACAGATAAGGAAACTGAGAGACAGAGACGTTAAGTAACCTATCTAAGGTCACTAAACTAGGAAAGGCAATGCTGGGGCTGGAGCCCGACTGAGTTTGATTCCTAAGTGCCTGCAGTTGTAACTGCTACACTCCACCGCTTCTCTGACTTCTATCAAATATAACTCCAGACACTTCATGCTGGTTTATTTTGTTTCTCCCCCATATTGTCATTTCTACCAGAAATGCCAGGGAGACTGACTAGAACAGGTGACTGGACTTTTCTGCAACAAATGTTCTATAGAGTTGTTTCTTTGCTGTTTATTAATATACATATATCCTTTGATTCTCTTAGCATTTTACTTACCATTTCTTTGACATCATCTTCTCTGAAATACCAAAAGTATAAAGAAAAAAATTAAGAGCACATCTGTCTTCTCTTTAAGCAATTCATATTCATCCATGAAAAACTATTGTCTTCTAAATAAATGATTTACAGATGATGATTTTAGGAAATGCTCTTCCACAGAATTTAATGGGTAGGATTATTGTTAAATTGAAAGATGTACAAAGTTAGTCAAACTTACATTTCTCAATTTTATACTCCAGTTGGATTTTAGTTGAAGAAAGGAAATAATTATGTATATGAAAAACATTAGTATGGAGTCAGACAAGAAAGGTATAATAACCTCAGTGGTTTTATTTGCTCTTAGAAGTGATTTTTGCTGAGTATGAGCTACATATACAGTAGGTCTTCATGATCCTAATGAATTGGCCAAAATGAAGATTCATGTGTATAAGAGTAAGATCTACCTGAAATACCATTCAAAATTTAACTTTGGATGTTTATAATTTTGGCTGTTATTGTTTTTGCTGTTTTGTTTTTATTGAAATCTAGTAAAAATTATTTAGGATATTTTCCTGGGGGAAAAGTTACAATCCAGAAGAAAAGAAATGCATGTGATATGACGTTACTAGTAATAATTACAGTAAGTTTGATTCAAGTTGAAATCACTTATACTGAACATTATTTTTTAAAAGGCATTTCTTAAGAGCATGACTACAGAGAGTTTTTACAGAAGAAACTTCTGTTATCAAAAAAGTCTATACCCTCTTGTGTTTTCTAGGCATCTGGCCGGCTGAAGAGGTTTTGGCTTACTACTGCCTGAAGCACAGAAGTATGTTCAGGTACAAAGCTGCACTTAAAAATTTGTTTAGCCCACTATGGGTACTGTGTCTACATGTTAACGATCACCATGATTACATTCTTCCAATTAAACTGTTAAAAGTATATATAAGAAAGGAAGAAAGAAATGAAGGAAGGAAAGGAGGGGGAAGGTCATGGTGAAAACATGTTGCTTCTGAAAAAGAAATCTGAATTGCCTTTGGGTACTAATATTGCACAGCAAGCTTTTTGCTATGTGTCAAAGGCTTTTGATTTCCACTCAAGGCATTTTATTTCACTTTGATTTTGGGGAAACGAAAGTGAAGCTCCAATCAATCCTTACTGATTGTAAAGGTAAAAAAAAAAAAAAAAAAAAAAGACATTCTTTAAAGTTCTGCTAGGAAAGTCACTATGGAATATTTGATAACTAAATACCCCACAGCTATTATTTAAAGATGCCATCCCATCCCTTATTTTAAAGGTATTTTATATATCTAACAATAAGTACTTGTAAAATATAAATTACAGATTCATGCTATGGAGAAGAATGTTTTCAACTGTGAATGTGCATTATAGATTAAACCATGGATGGGATTACAAAAAAAGAAAAAACTCCTTTTAAAAAAATGCTGAAGATGTTTGGTAGACTCAGGAAATATGGGTTTTTTCATTTCCACTCTCATTTTATAAAAGTCATCCAATATATGCTTCATTAATAGTCCATTATGATTCCAGACAAGCCATTAGTGATCATTTTAACAATATATACTTACAAGATCGGGTATGTGTTGTAACAATATGTATTTACAAGACTGAGTCAATAATATGTAGGTTTTGAAGCTCTGTGGGTTCATATTTACCAACCAGTTTCTAATCGCTTTGAATAACTAAATACTCATTATGTGTATTTCAGAATACGAATGTCCAGGCTTGGCTTCTTCTTTTCCTTCTGTTCTCACCTCTCCCTCCCTAGATTCTCTCTCTTTTTTCCCCCTCTTGCTGAGGAAATAAATTTCCCAAATTGGGAAGAAGACACAATCTCTTAAGAGTATAAGCGTATAAAGTAAGAACAGGGAAGTATTGAATTGAGCTTCAAAGCTGCCCTAGAAGTCTGGCATTTGCTCATCTCACTGTGCTTAAGCTTGCCTGGAGCTCCAATCAGCAAGCAGTGGGCCAGAGCAGGAATGTCACATGTTGAGGGCTGATATTTAGGCACAAAGAGGGAGGTAAGTGCAGAGTGCCACCCCAGACTGTCAGTTTTGACTCTGAGCTGCTTTACTTAGGAGCGGTCAAGTCAGAGCCCAGTCATTCCTTGAGCCTGGGTTTGCTGGCTTAACCATATTCTGTCCCCGCATTGTTTGTTCACTGTGTTGTGTTGAGGTCTATTGTTATTTAAGTGTTAATTGCTAAATGTTCCTTGTGTAATTGTTCTTTATGGGGGTTGTTCAGCTCTCCAAAATACTGCTGTTTGTTTTAGACTTTTTTTTTTTAATTCAAGATTGCGTGTATTTGTGTGTGTGTTGTGTGTGTCTTTCACTATAATATAGGTATATACACACTCACATATATTCTTCATTTACTTGTCTAACTGTTTTTGAAGGAATGAATGTGGATTAACAGTGTTATCCTTTCCTAACAATTATCTTTCGCTACTCTAGCTAGTTTAGTTCTAAAAGACAGCGCCATTGACAGGGGGAAAAAAGGGAACCTTCTCAGATTTTTCAGCTCAGCGGTGGTAATGTTGCAGTGAACACTAATGAGGGAACCCCCACTGGTTTGCCTGCTTTGTGACTTTTCTATTTCATAATTATTTTTAAAACGCAAAACGACATGAGGTAGCCTCGTCATGTCTCTACAACTTCCTGGTAGCGCCGTTCTTCCTGCAGATGGCAATTTGTTCTTGTAACATATATATCTCTCTGCCCATTTTCATCTCATTTGTATGGGTTCTACCATTTCTTTTCTCTCTTTCAGGGACCTTGCTGTGTGTGAGCTAGGGGGTGGCATGACATGCTTGGCTGGGCTCATGGTAGGTCTTTTCTCAATTCCAATCCCATTCAGAGAGAGGAACAAAAGGAAAAATGTTCCAGGGCCTCCAACTGCTGGGTCAGAGAACCGTCAACAGCATCAGCTGCGGTCAAGCTGCCGGGTCTTGAGAGACCTTCTAGATTGACTTACTTTCGGATCATATTGATTTTATGGTTGCCTCGATGAGCAGAAACATTTTACCTCAGTGTAGTCAATATCGCTTGTTGTGACATTCCAGGCCTCGCACAGTCTTTCTTCGCCATAGCAAAAGCATTTTTTTTTTTCAGATTATAGTCCCATTTGCTAAGATACAGGAATAGCCCGGCAAATCACAGTTGGAGCACCATGATATAGCTGCTAATGTTTTGCCTGCATTATTACACCAACAAACATGATCCAGAGCGCTCAGTAATTAGATTCTTTTGAATTAGATTGGCCATTCAGGAACGTCGTTCCCCATTCTCTGGGTTCTGAGTCATGTATTCAGGAGATATTATGTAGCAGCACAGTGCATTAGACAAGTTTTTATGTCTCTACAAATAAAAGCATATTGTTACACTGATTGGCATTTGACAAACCTGTCGCTCTTACACAATGTGTCAGGGTTACAGCCCAATGTGCGAGCATGTCAAAGCTCACAAAAAAATTACCCTCACAAAGCCATCTGCCTGCAATGCAAAGTTATATGAAGGGCATCAGGCAGTCAGACAGAAGCAAGCTGAAAGGCAGAGTGACAGCCTTGTATGATGGCTCTACTAGATAAACAGAAGCCCACAAATGAAAGCCTCTCAGAATACCATCATCCGCTGTCACAATGCAATTACCGAACAGAATGATAGCAAGATAGAGGCTCCCGCAAATGGAATGATAAAAGTATTGACTGATTTGATTGAATGATTAAAATAATGCAGACATAAAATGAAAAAAGATTGAAGATTGTTACAGAGAAATAGGTGAGGAAGCATGATACTGAAGGCTTGTCACTCCTGTCTTCACTTCCACACAGACAAGCATATTTGCTCATTGTTTGCTGTGCTCCCCTTTTTTTTTTCAGGTTGCTATTTCTGCAGATGTCAAAGAAGTTCTGTTAACTGATGGGAATGAAAAGGCCATCAGAAGTATCCTTATTCAGATAGAAAACGGGCTTGTTGTGCTCATTCCTTTTCCTCGGCTGAGTAACAATTGATATAAAGAAAGACAGCATGGGGTATTAAAAGAGATTTCCCCCCATACACATGATAAGTAATTAAGAAAAAAGTAGAAATATATGACATTCATTGCATATGACTATTTTTTTTTAATTTTGGTGGATTTTTATACTTATTACAGGAGCTTATGATTTGTGGACCACTCAAAGCAATAAGAACATTTGTTTCATAATAATTTTCAAGCACTGTTGTCCTTTTATTTTTATTGAAATTTGCCAGGATAAAATAAATGATTTAACATTTATTATATCAGCTGTTGCTTGCAAAAATTAACTTCCAGCTTCATGTTCCATTATTACCTTTCTTCCGTGTGGACCATGGAATTGTGTACCTACTCTAATTCCTGAGGAGTCCCCTGTATCTCCCCACTGGAACCAGCTATCAGTTTTTCATTATTTCCTTTTATTTAGGATCATAAAAGCTATCTCTTTTTTTTCTGCTATGCTATTACAATTCAAACCCCATTATATTAGATTATGCTTTACTAATATGTACACAGAGTTCATGAAAATTGAACTGTACTTTTAACTTAAAAAGCAAGCATAATTTGTGGCTACTTTAGCAATCGAGCTGATTTGTTCAGGGGCAGTTAACAGCCTTTAGAAATTGAGAGGAAAGGTGGAGGATATATTTGCTCTGGATTTTTTGGTGTGCTTTCTATCTACATTACGAAAGAGGCAATCTACTTATTTGAATTTTAGGCCCCTAAAATGCCAAAGCAGTGTTGATTTTTGTAAGAGGTAAGCATCTTACCTAGAGCCTATTTTTGAATTTTCTTTTTCTACCTCTGCTATATGATTTTTTGAAAATAAAATCTGCAGCCGCTCTATCAGCTTCCTCACACAGGAGGAAGGAGGTACCAGAAGCACAGAAGCTAATATTGTTAAGCGGCACTTGTGTGCTCTACAGAGCCCCACCCAGCTAATTGCCTGGCAGACTTAAAAAAAAAAAAAAACCAGGAAGGGAAAACAGCCAATCACAATCTTGGCCTTTCACACAAGGGAAAGAGATCACAAGAGGTGCTTCCTTTTTTAAAATGCAGGATTTTAATCATGATCTTCAGACTGTCGCAAGTTTCCCAAAATATTCCTGAAGATGAGCGATGTTGCTTCATTCACTCTGCTTTATTCTGAGTTCTTCCCTGCACTGTATCATTTCACTCTGCTCCTCCTCCACATGTCAGGGAACACAAAAAGCAACAGGAAGTCAGGTATGCTGGCTCAGCCCCAGTGGATGTTTTTTGGGGGGAGAAAATGCAGGATTATTGGGGAAGAGGAGGTCATTTTAACCACAGAAACTTCCAGATTGGGCCCAGCAACCTGAGGTTTTTCTCCAGTCAGCAGGTGTCTTATTCAATAGCATTGGAAACCGATTAGAACTTTTATCAAACTATGGGAAGCATTTGTGATCAGTATGTAAATTTAATTGTACTAAAATTACTGTTGAGCTAAACTACAGAGCTTCCAAAGAAGGGAAGCCATACTATTGTCATTAATTAATGCACCTTTGCTTTAAACAGCAAAGACGCCATGCTAGCTCTTGAAATCAGAGAGGAAATCTCAATTCTGTATTCACTCTGCCGACCTTTCAAAGAAATGATTGGTACAGTCCCCTCCCAAGAAAATGGATTTTTAACATTTGGTCCTCAGAAGCTCAACCCTGAGAGTGCTTTATTGTGCTGGGTTTTACAATGGGTTTAATATAGCGGGGTGCCAAAGGGCAGGAGGGGAAGAACTTTACAATGTAGATAAAGTAGGTCCTTTCAGGATGCAGACCAAAACTGGTAGCGTGTTTTATTTCATCTCTTAGGACTTTCCTGGCAGAGTTCAGTTTTTATCATGTTGTTCTATGTTGGTGTGCCTTTTTCTGTTGTAACCAGATCTAATTTTTTTTTTAATTAAGAGAATAAAGCATGCCTAAAGCCTTAAAATTTGGCAACATGTTTTTCCTGCTTTTAATACTAATGTTATTCTTGATTTACTAACAGAGCTTACAACTGGCATTCATGGTAAGCTGTTTTACTGAGTGAGGTTAATATGAATGAAGTTTTTTTTTTTCTATTTATGTGCCCACTTTCTATGAGAAAAACAAATTCACTGAATCACATACTGTTGATGCATATAGATTGAAGCAAACTCATTTAAAAATTACTGTTTACATCTTTCCTTTAAAATTTTAGGAAGCCTAAATTATATAGCAGTTGTAGGATATTATCCAAAAATTACTTTCTAAAAAGTAAAAGTGGATGTCAACAAAAAAAGAGGGAGAAACATTGCCAGAAGCCAGAAAATCTCTAAGCAAAGCTGCTAATTATTCTTAATGGGCAAGATGAGCACATTAAGAAACAAATGAATACATCAGTGAAATGTAATTGAAAATCGACCTGGCAATCGCACATCACATCTGAGTATTGGCCTGTATATTATTCTCCTTATTTAAAAAATTATTTTTGTTTTCCTTGTATCTGAATTGAATGAATCCAACTCAACCTGACTTCCTAGTCTCTTAAGCTTCTAAGATTCTGATTTTTAACCTTAAAAAAAGAGCATTTTCTGATATTTCTTATTTATCATCTGTTATTTCTGTTTTTTTTTTTAATACATGAGGCAATGAATGGAGACATTCTGAATCTTTATATCATAGAAGCATATCAACCAGTTGTAAGCTTATTTACTGTCTCCCTAAAACATATCAAATGGATTTGGCTATGTCTTCTAGAACTCTCTACCTTGAACCTGGAAAGCTAGATGTGGATTTGAAATTTATAAGCAGAGATATCTGAAAAGGGATTAAGACTTGAGGAATAAGGGAATGTCCTAAGTCCTAAATATTTGTTCAGACTCATCGTTAGATGTCCCTGAGGTTCTCCTTGATCCTTCAACTGCATTACTGGGTCTAACCCATAGCCTTCATGAGAGCTGCCTCTCCCTTCAGATGCCATCTTATCTGTACCCAAACAGGAAAAGAAAGGCTAAATTGGAAATGAGATCATTTGGTTCATCCAGTTTTCAAATTTATCCTGAAATCATATGAACTGTGTTCTCTTTCCTTTGGCACAGCCCTTTTAGTGTAATAAAGAAAGAAACCTCCAAGTGCCACAAGATAATTACTCAATGAAGTCTGTAGCTGGTTTGACAATGACATAAGAATAGGGAAGAGAAGTGGTATACTGAGTTATTATTGATGCTAAGACCTTTCTGAATTATAATGAACAGAAGTACAACACCTCAGATGAGCAACCCTCTCTGGTACACTCACTTATTTACCCAACAAAAGGACCCTGCCTTGACACATCCTTAGTGAACATCAAGCAGGTTATCTGCAAACTATGGCAATGCTTGATAATTCTGCCTCATGCTCCTAACCCAAGCATCTTATCCGCACAGTATGCACAGTCTAGATCATGATCTTAGGATTCTCCCAAAATGAATAAATCTCCTGTGCATTTTAAGGAGATACCCTTGGCTTACAATATTATTTTATTTAACAGACTCCCTGACTTGAATAATTAATAAATTAGGCTTCGTGTGGACTGTGCAGCCTGTGGATGGTTGAGGAATCATCCAGCCTATCCTCCTAGGCCCAGGCCCCTTCCTCCAATCTCAAGGTCGGCTCCTCTTCTATATACTAGATAGGTCCAAAGTGCACTCTGTGTGCCTCACATTGGGTAGGAGCTCAACAAATAGCTTTGAAAATTAAATTGAAAGTAACTAACAAATGAAGCTAGTTAATTAACTAAATGAATTAAGCCACTATTAACTGCATGACATTTCAAGTGCTAAAGATACAGCAGTGAACAAGACAGACCAAGTCCCGTTCTTGGAGGAAGAGTACGCTTTGGCTAGAGAACATTTATACACCAGAAAGACACTGAAAATCTACAGGGCAGAAGTTCTTTGATTCCTTCCAGTTATTTAAATCTTGCAATTAAAATGTTCATATAATTAGTTTTGAGCAACAGAGAAAGAAAATAAAGCTTACCTGCCAAGCCTCACTCTAGTTACCCTCCTCAGCCTCTCATCCCTCCAGAGCTTTTGCCTGACTATTGAAAAAGATAATGAATTGACATGATTTAGGCGCCTGCTATGTGTTAAGCACCCACTATGTGGTATTCCAATCAGCCTAAAAAACAGGCACATTATTCCTATTCCGGAGATGGAGCTCAGAGAAGTTATTTTACCCAAATTCACATAGTTACTAAGTGTCAGAATGAGCATTGGAAGTCAGGATCATTTGACTTCATAGCTTCCCTGTCATGCTCATTAAACTGTTCTGTTTCACCAAAAACTAGAAAGATTTCGTATCATCTTGCACTGGAAGTGAAGACTTCTCATCTATAAACATAACAGTTGATATTGCTAACAGAGTTCAAAACACCTCTAGATGGTACTCTCAATTCAGGAGTAAGAAGCACCTTCAAGAATATTTCGCAGCCTTTAAATTAGCAAATATTGCCACATCAAGCATTTTTAAAATCTTCTAGAGATCAAAATGAACAGGATTTAAAATTTCAGGCTTCCTACCCTCATCTTTGACATGCAACGAAACTAAAGGTAGCAGAAACCAAGAAAATAATGCTTTGTGAAGCACAGTGTTATTATTGTAAAAATAGGATACAGTGCCAGTTCTCAAAATGTGTATCAGCTACTGATAAATATAATAATCACTATTTGTAGGAGGAGGCTAATATTTTAAACAAGATTTATATATAATTAGCTTAACTAATTAGTAGATGACATATATAATTTTTCAAATAACTATTATTATACATTCATGTATATACATTTAAGGATAAAAATCAAATAAAGCAAAATTAAGATGGAGCCCCACTCTTAAACTATGCTTTGTTTGAAGAGAAAATCTTGTTATAGAATCCTGGTTTGTTTTAGCAACAGACGTATATCCTATATCTCGAGAAGTCCACTTGCCCAGATGAGGAGATCGAAGCCGATTGCTTTTCATCTATTTAATCAGAAATCACATTAAGACTTTCTTTGCACCCAGCACCTCCCACTGAAGTCTTCCAGAAGGTGGGTGCATTCAGAGAATAGGATTTGGTCCATGCTGTTGAACACTGTCCTGGACAGATTGACTCGATTTGATTGAATTTCCTTTATTACCCTGAAATGACACAGAAGAATGATGAATCTATGATTGGACATAGCGCCAACCAGAGGAACCACCTGAAAACCTGACCTAAAGTAAAAGGTGGAGCACAGAATATCAGGATATATCTTTTAAAGCAATATTTTAGTACATGATTGCCATTTTTTCCCCTCTTGGTACTTGTTTAATATAAAAAACACCTCTTAACCCACAAAATATATTTCCCTCTCAGTTCTAAAAATAAGGCAGCCTAAATACTGCTGTGAATTTTTTCATTAAAAATTGCTTCTAGAATATAAATACATGTGCTTGCTTCAGCCTGACCACCTGGAATCACAGGCTTATAAATTGTATAAAAGTATATAGTGTTAAGATGTTTACTAAAAATTATTAATAGGTTTTCCGAGTTATATAATTTAACTTCCCTGTGAGTATTTCATAAAAAAGTGTACTTCCACTCACAAAATAATATGTTTTGCTTGACAGATTGGTCATGTACTCATATGACGCTACAGGTGTGCGGGGCACATTACAGCGTGTGGTTTGGATGTCATGGAAACACCAAGAAGGGTGTGGCCATCATGTGGGGGAGCTTAATCAAAGCCAGTTGTCAGTTGGCTCTTTACTAATTTAGTTCTCAGAATAAAGATGTCAGCTGTCCTTTTCTACAAGACATTTCATTTAGAAGACTTTCCTGAAATACTTTCTTCCTGAAATAGACAAAACTGTAGGCCGATGTGTCATTTTAGTTAATCAAAACAAGTAGGCAAATTAGTCTCTTTTATTTTTTTAATGAATGTAATTTAACGGTATTTAATTTGCATACAGGAAAGTTCAAGAAAAAAAAAAGTCTGCTTTATAGCACTTTTGTAAACCTCAACAAAGCCCTTCATTAGGAGACCTAATTGATTTTTCCTACCTACTCCTGCTATCACAGTACCTGCTTATTCACTCAGAGAAGAAATGGGTGTGCCTGGTGTTTCAAGCAGAGATTTAGGTTAAAATGCCCCGTGGCTCTGTTCTTGCAGGGAGATCTTGGCCAGTGCTTGCCTCAAGCGTTCAGGAGCTCTGTTTTTCTGAGCAATAGGGGAGCGTTGCTTGTCTGCTAGGTGCACTCCCCACGGGCCCAGTTTAGTTCAGCTTGCAGCCTTCACTGGAATTTTTTAATTTCTTGTTTATTTAAACCTTGCCTTATTTCAAAATAGGGATTTTGAGGCTTCTATCAGGGGCATCACAGACTCAATGGACATGAATTTGAGCAAACTCCAGGAGACAGTGAAAGACAGAGGAGCCTGGCCTGCTACAGTCCATGGGGTCACAGAGAGTCAGAAATGACTGAGGAACTGAAAAACAACAACACAGGGACATAGACTATCCCACGTAAAATAAATGAGAAAGCAAGGGCAGTTAGACAGTAGAAAGCCAAGCAAACATCATCAAGGCAGGAAGGGGACCAGTATGAACAGAATAAGCCATGGGAGGAGCTCTGTGATCGCGCAGCTTAGATCATCCATTTGACTCTGAGTTGACAGAGACCAGAGCAAAAAGAGAAAAAGGAGCAGTTATAAGATTTTTAGTGTCCAAAAGTTGAAGCAAAACTAGCTGATCTGAGGCCAGTTTTTCCCAGTGTTATAACCTGACATGATTTCTCCATGAAGATGGCACTGTGTGATGTAATGGACCAGCTCCTCAAAACATGGCTTCAATAAATATGGCTCTTTTTGTGCAAGTTCTTACATGCCAGCAGATGGCCAATGGCCAGACTGTACATCTGTAAAGATAATTCTCCAAAGGGCCTTTCACTGAATTGACTTTCTTCTTCAGTAATTATATATTTTTAAAAAATTCTTATGTGGACCATTTTTAGTCTTTATTGAATTTGTTACAATATCACTTCTGTTTTATGTTTTTGGGTTGTTTTGACCACAAGGCATGTAGTATCTTAGCTTTCCACCCAGGGATTGAACCCACAGCCCCTGCATTGGAAGGTAAAGTCTTATCCACTGGACTTCCAGAGAAGTCCTGGTAATGAGTTTTCACTCCAAGATTCTCCAAGCTTTTCTCCATCTTTCTCTTTTCACTTTCCTCCTCCCAAGTCTTTCACTACTGGCATTTCTTTAAGAGACTGGAAATACTTCAACTTGGAGAGTCTCAGAAAACTGCCATTGCTCTCCTCACTGACTGAAAGAGGCTTCCCATGGGGCTTCTAGCTCTTTAAAGCAGTCGGGGCCTAGCACCTATGGGACAGTCATCTCCCTTGACCAGTACCTATCACGCTGAGCCTTGTCAATGTGCTCCCTGAATGTCTGTTTCACAGGTGATAAAGCTACAGTCCAGGGAATTAAAAGAGCTTGCCTGTGGCAGGAAAGTCAGCATCTGGTTGCAGAGTCAGTGCTAGACCTGTCTCCTCTTGCCTCACACACTACATGCTGTTTTCACCCAGCTGATCCCATGTATGACTGGGGGGAATTGGTTGACAGTCACTGCAGAAGCTTTCTTAACTGTGTCCTGTAGATGTGAGAGACGTCATCGCAAGGAATCAGAAGGCTGGTGTGTTTAAGACTGGGAACATATCAAGCTGGTAAGATACCTTTTTGCCTTGAAACACTCTGGTTAAAACTGCTTTTCTCAGTACTATGGGCGATTATTTAAACTAATAATAACATTTATAAAGCACTTGCTGTGGGTCAGGCGCTGTCTTAAGCACTTTAAAAGTATCTTATTTAATGTTCACAATCTGTAATGAAGCAGGCAGGCATTTTCATTATCTACAAATAATAGATGAGAAAAATGAAAGATAGCTATGTTAAACACTGTGTTGAGAATGATTTAAGGATTGAGAGAGTACACTATGAGGTTGAGAGAAGCCCAGCCTGGGACCTCCTTGTGAATGGGTCTGTTTCACTGGTACTCAACCTGGGGGGGATGGTGGCAAGGGGAGGCAGTTTTCCCCCTGGGGACTTTTTTACTGTTATAACTGGGATAAGACAGTTGCTACTAGAATCTAGTGGAAGGAGGCCAGAGATGCTGCTAAGCATCCTACAATGTTCAAGACATCCCACCACCACCCCCAACAAAGAATTCTCTGGCTCAAAATGTCAATAATACCAAGACTGAGAAACCTTGTTCTATTTTATAGTTTCAAACTGGTCTAGGTATTCATTCCCTAAACATAAGTTTCTCCTTATCAAAACTAGGAGAAATGCTCATGCTCAACCAAAGCAACGCTTCTATGATGCTACATTTTAATTTTGCCCTCAAGTAATGAATATCCATTTAGTAGTTTTCACAAAAAATATCTGTATCTGTGCATTTTTCTTTTACATGTTTAACCACAGACATTATTGGGAGAACAGTCTAAGTTTGAAGTAATTCTTTAATTACTGTTAATTCGTCATTCTTTGACATTTTGAGTTTTCTCTGTTTGAGGGTGCTTTCCCACCCCCCACTCTACTCAGCTGGGGGGAAAAAGAAAAGGTGGGTGAACAGCTGCTGCTCCTATTTAGTTGCTAAGTGGTATCTGACTTGTTTGCGACCCCATGGACTGGGAGCCCACCAGATTCCTCTTTCCGTGGGATTTCTCAGGCAATACTAGAGTGCTAATACTAGGGTTGCCATTTCCTCCTCCAGGGGATCTTCCCAACCAAAGGAATGAACCCATGTCTCCTGTCTGGGCAGGTAGATTCTTTACCACTGAGGCATTAGGAAGCCCAGGTGAACAGCAACAGTGCTTAAAAACTAAAGTGTAAAACATATAGGATGAGGATATGGAGTAGCAATAACTTTTTTATCTCTTATATTAGTTGGTTAGTATAATGTGTCCATATTTATTTTTTTTTAATGTGGTATTAGAATGTTCACAGTAGGTCGATGGCATGGGGGCAGTATCCTCTGTGTTTCTCAAATAAATGAACAACCAGTTCTGTTTCCAGTAGTTTCAGAAAATCGGCACTCTATTACTTGGGTACTCTTCATTCTTAGGACAGCTTTTATTTCACAGTGCAGACTGCCATACCCTTCTGTGGAGGACTTCATTTTTGGATGTGATTTTCAACCTGGTCTTTTAGTTATCAATCAAAAGCACATTTTCTATGTTGTCCTCATTTACATTTATTTAATGCTTAAGGTCATTTGTGACCATTTGAGTGTATTTCAGCATATGGAATCAGGGAATAATAGATTTCAGCATCATGCTGTGAAGAGAGATTGTGTTTTTACAAGACATAATGTTGTTTACTGGGTGTTAATAATCACTAATTAATAAACATATCTAGAATTCTAAAATGTTGCATTTTGGTGGAATAAAAGTGTCAAGTGTTTAACTTATGGAGTACAGTAGTATTTTCTACATCCCTTCATAAAATAATGAAGTTACATAAAGAAGCAAAATGTTATTGTTCAACACAGGTTATATCTAAAATGCCTTTGTTTCTGTTTGGTGTTCTCAAAAATAATATTTCTAATATATGATTCTGAGATGTACTTGAACGTATAGTCTATATGTCAGTAGTCATACAGGGACATCCAAAAAGAGATTTTTTTTTCTGTCTTTACTTCATATTCATTGTGGTCAGTTTCTTCTCTTTTAAACCACTGTAAGCATTTTGTCCAAAGTCTACGAAAGCACTTTGCCAGAAAGCAGGTGAATGAGTCAGTCTTTGAAATGCCTTGATCTCATATTAAGGAGCTACTTGACCACTTAACCTTCAAGAAGCTAAGAGGAAACTGCCAACCAATGATGCAATAATCAGCATCCCCCTGTATCCACTGCTTTCCCACCCATAACCAGTACAATACAATGAAAGCGTTAGCTCCATGCGAGATGAAATAAAAGGAAATCATTCACAAAAGAGCTAAGATATAGTTCAATATTCTTTTTTAGTGCCTCAATGCATATGCAGAATTTCTTCTCCAAATTGGAGGTGTAGAATAACAGTAGCGACAGATAGCTAAGAGGTATTTACCATAGCTATAAAGCCCACACGTGAGCCAAATATTTCTGCTATTAAAAAGCACTTCAAAGCTTGACATGAAGTTTGTAACAGCTGAATGTCTCCTGTGACTTCATTTGCAAGGAAGATGTAAAAGCAGAAAGGAAAATCGTGATATGAGAACCGTGAACCTAGGAACTGGTGTTTTTAAAAAAAGAACGATAAAGCAACCCAGAAATTTGACAGGCACCCCAAGCTCCTGTTGCCCCTGCCCTGTCAATTGTCTCAGGAACCAGCATTCCTCCTGTGATCAGCCTCTTCCTACAGGACAGACCCAGGTGGGGTGGGGCCCAAAACTTACACTGAGGGTCCTCTTGGGGAGGATGAATTCTATTAAACCTTATTTTGGCAAATTGTATAGAAGCAACGACCATGTGAACCCATCACTAGGGCTCCTTGTGGGCTTGGGGAGGGGCCTATGAGGGAGGGAGGTCTCAATGTTTAGGCATCATTAGCTTGACAGTAAATCTACTCCTGCTGTCATAACCACCAGTAGCCTTGCCTAGAATAATGCTCTTGCCTTCCAAACTCTTACTCCCTCTGTTCCATTTTAATGTGAGTGTGACTGTCGCTCACAAGTGTGATCACTTAATTGGAAAGATGTGTTTGCAAAAGCCTGGAAGCTTTAGGCCTGGCTAAAAGATCTAGGATGCACATTTGTGAAGGATATAGCCATTGCCTCTCAGAGATCTGAGTATAGTCATTTGGTGATCCATTCGCTGGTCCATCCATGCAGCCATCTATCAATTTAACTAATATGCCCAAAGTATTCTGCCTGTGAGAACATAAATACAAAGTTATAGCAAATAACTCATGAGCAAAGAAAGTCATGCCACTAAATATAGCTAGAGTTTGGTGAAAGAGCAAGGATATTTACAGCTTCTCAATTGTTAGGTTTATCTGAAGCTGTCTTCAAAACTGTGACTGTCTAATAAAGAACCATTCAGAACTTCTGATGTCTGCATATTTCTAGGTGTTCCAGAATTAGTGAATGGCGTCATTCTCCAGTTAATAGTAATTAACAGTTACAATATTTTTAAAAATTGATTAAATATACCCTGCTGTGATATTAAAATTGACTTTCTACTTAAGAAGAGAATTTATCTTTGTGTGAAAATTGCTAGTGAATTTAGACCTGTGACTTTTTTATTATTCTTTGATAAACCATTAATTTTAGTAAACTGTGGAATTCATAATAACTTTTAAGACTTTTATAACCCAAATTTTACCTCTATGTGGGCCCCCAGGATTGGCTATTGGCTCCATTGCCCTGCTACTTTTTAAGATCTATATCTTCTCGAAGTTCATTTTGCTTTAGAGTTTAAATTGACGATGTGAAAAATGCTTTAAGAATATAAATTCCAACCAAGTGGGATGAAATTGCTGCCTTTTCCAGGCCTTCTACAGTCTTCTCTCACTTTCCTCACTCTCTTCATTCAATGTAGCTTTCACTGTTCCCCAACATACATACTCTCCTTGGGCCACCCAAGCCTCCTCACTCTCCTCTAGCACATTTGGTTTTCCTCATCTCTAGTCTTTGCCAGTCTTGTTCCCCTTTTCCTTATCCATCTAAATCTTTTCTTCTGGGCTTCCCTGGTGGCTCAGTTGGTAAAGAATCCGCCTGTAGTGCAGGAGACCCAAGTTCTATCCCTGGGTCGGAAAGATCCCCTGGAGAAGGGAATGGCTGGCTATCCACTCCAGTATTCTTGCCTGGAGAATTCCATGGACAGAGAAGCCTGGTGGGCTACAGTCCATGGGGTCGCAACTTAATTACCATTTCCCCCTGCTTTCTCAGACTATGTCAGCTTGTCCTAACCTTTGCCTTCTTTTAACTTCTGTTGGCCTTAGAATCGTCCCCCAGAAAACATGGTATCAGTTCAGTTCAGTTCAGTCGTTCAGTCATGTCCACCTCTTTGCGACCCCATGGACTGCAGCATGCCAGGCCTCCCTGTCCATCACCAACTCCCGGAGCATACTCAAACTCATGTCCATTGAGTTGGTGATGCCATCCAACCATCTCATCCTCTGTCGTCCCCTTCTCCTCCTGCCTTCAATCTTTCCCAGCATCAGGGTCTTTTCAAATGAGTCAGCTCTTCGCATCAGATGGCCAAACATGGCATATTCTCTCATTATTCAAAGTGTGTTGTCTATTTTCATGTACATTGTTTCATCCATTTTGGGGGTAATTATTTTGATCACCTTCTCTCTGTCAACTACTGTTCTCAGTTGCTAGAGATGTAGTGATGAATGAAACTGAGAAAGTCCATGCCTTCTTGGAGTCCACATTCTGGAAAGAACTTAAAGGCAAGGACTCTGCTTAATATGTTTTTATATTCCCTGAAGCAATTAGTACATTTTATCCCTATTACATGAAAGGTTTTAAAGTTTGTATTTGGAGCACACTTTGAAAGATAAAATAAATGACATGATAAATGAAAAGCAGTGTAAGACATGAATCTGTAAAGATTATGGAACCAAGCAATTTTTAGTAGAAGAGAGTCACACTGTAGAGATTGAGGCATCGTTTATATATCAGATAGCTGACTTTCATTTCAGGATAGGCTTCTTCTCAGGCGTGCACACGCAGCCATCTGTAGACAAACTGACATTGTGAGTAGGCATTTATCTGTCCTTTGTCAGGTTGAAGAGGACGGTTAGAAGAAGGTAACTGAGATAAGGAAGCTGAAGGCTCTCTTTAAGAAATTTTCTGATAAAACATACCTGTTAGTGAGTTTTGCTAGAATTACGGTAACAGAATCTGAAGAACTGCTGAGAATTATAGAGGTGGCACAGTCCTGTTTCCATATGTTGCTATCTTGGATATGGGAAAATGAAAGTACTAAGTGTACTTCCTATTACTAACACATTTTATTTGCTTAACACATTATAGAAGGGCTCATATCCCTTTTGTACTGAACAAATAAGCTCCCACAGAGTGAATGTTACCTACTTTTGATATTTTGGTAGAGTTAGTTCTCCTTTTTGTGGGCTTTTTTGTGTGTGTATTTGAGATGTTTGTGGGCTGGAGAAGGGAAAGGCTTCATTGGATCATTGAAAAAGCAAGAAAGTTCCAGAAAAACATCTACTTCTGTTTTATTGACTATGTCAAATCCTTTGACTGTGTGGATCACAACAAACTGTGGAAAATTCTTCAAGAGAAGGGAATATGAGACCACCTTACCTGCCTCTTGAGAAACCTGTATCCAGGTCAAGAAACAACACTTAGAACCAGACATGGAACAATAGACTGGTTCCAAATTGGGAAAGGGGTGTGTGAAGACTGTCACCCTGCTTATTTAACTTCTGTGCAGAGTACATCATGTGAAATGCTGGGCTAGATGACACACAGCTGGAATCAAGATTGCTGGGAGAAATATCGGTAACTTCAGATATGCAGATGATATTTGAGTCAGGGTCACAAATCTCAGATTTGTTGACTTATTCTTGGAAAAGCAGGAAAAAGCTATGTATGTGTATGTGTACAGCAGTGTCACACTCCACGGCTTCAGAAAGCACTTTTTTCATATCTCTGCTATTAAGGCAAAGCTCCCTGAACCTCATTTTTCTGTGTGCTCAATTGGTTTAAAATGAGGCAATCAGTATTAGGATATTTTGTTCCATCGTGGTGTTTTTTTTCTTTTCCAGTTACTCATGAAATGAAATACTCTCAAATGAAACACCCTAATGGCAGAAAGAGAAGAGGAACTAAAGAGCCTCTTGATGAAGGTGAAAGAGGAGAGTGAAAAAGCTGACTTAAAACTCAACATTAAAAAAACCAAGATCATGGCATTGGTCCCATCACTTCATAGCAAATAAATGGGGAAACAATGGAAACAGTGACAGACTTTATTTTCTTGGGTTCCAAAATTACTGTGGATGGTGACTGCAGCCTCGAAGTTAAAAGATGCTTGCTCCTTGGAAGAAAAGTTATGACAAACCTAGATGGCATATTAAAAAGCAGAGACATTACTTTGCTGACAAAGATCCATATAATTAAAGCTATAGTTTTTCCAGTAGTCATGTATGGATGGGAGAGTTGGACTATAAAGAAGGCTGAGTGCCAAAGATTGATGTTTTTGAACTGTGGTGTTGCAAAAGACTCTTGAGAGTCCTTTAGAATACAAGGACAGTCAATCCTAAAGGAAATCAACCCTGAATATTAATTGGAAGGACTGATGCTGAGGCTAACGCTCCAATGATTTGGCCACCTGATGCAAAGAGCCAACTCATTAGAAAAGACCCTAATGCTGGGAAAGATTGAAGGTGGGAGGAAAAGGGGACAATGGAGGATAAGATGGTTGAATGGCATCACTGACTCAATGGACAAGAGTTTGAGCAAACTCCAGGAAATGGTGAAGCACAGGGAAGCCTGACGTGCTGCAGTCCATGGGGTCACAAAGAGTTGGACACAACTGAGCAACTGAGCAACAACAAATATCTACAGAGCGAATTTTCAGAAGTGGACTTTGTCTATTCATACAGCCTTATCAAACTGTGTAAAGCACTAAAGTTTGTAATATTTTTTCATATCTTTAAAACCTAGTCTCTTGCCATCATTCCTTCTTCCTAGAATATTCTAAAATCATGTTGGTGTTTGTATTACAGTGGTATCTTCATTTTGACTGAAAATATATATATAAATTAATTTACTAAGATGCTGTCTTATGACTGAATCTTCTATTCAAGAACAAGTAGTTTTCTTTTTAAGCTTTTTTAGGTGTTTCACTAGCATTTAAAATGTTTCACTTCTAAATTTACTTTTAGAAACTACCTTTTTCTGTTTCTTTTATAAATGAGGTCTTTTCTTTCATTATTTTCTAACTATTATTTTATTTGTATGTGTGTATGTAAAGAAAGCTATAGGATTTTGTCTAGCAAATGTTTAGTCAGTTCAATGAGTTATTACTTCTAATACCTTGTCAACCTAGTCTCTTGAATTTTCTGAATAAACAATCACATCATTTGCAAATGATGAGACTTTTTCCTTCTTTCTGATTCTTGTATCTTTTTTTCTTCTCTTGTATAATTTTATTGGATTAAAAAAAATCCCAGAATGGTATTAAATAATATGTTTGAGTCTAACTTTGTTGGGAATCCTCTAGTGTTTCACCATGAAATGTACATTAGCTTATGAATTGAAAAAGAAATGATATTTTTATCTTCGTAAGGAATTTTCTATTTATTCCTGTTTGTAAAAGATTTTGTCTTAAATCCATGTGGTACTTTAGCTGATGCCTTTTCAGCATGTATAGAGATAATCAGATTGTTTTCCTTAAATCACTGTAGCTCTGCAGATGATTCTGGTACTAAAGTTTGAGACCTGCTGCTCCAGGCTATCACTCCTGTGTTTCTAGACTGACTTTAAAGCTGATCCCATCCTCTTGTTCTGTGTTTTTGTTTGGATTAAATGGACAAAAAACTTACTTCAGAGTCCAGAAGATTTGCCTAACGTTTGAACCCCTTATTGGGCTTCCCAGGTGGCCCTAGTGTTAAAGAACTTGCCTGCCAATGCAGGAGATGCCAAAGGGCCCCATCCCTGGGTCAGAAAGATCCCTTGAAAGAGGAAATGGCAGCCTCCTCCAGTATTCTTGCCTGGGAAATCCCACAGACAGAGGAGCCTGGTGGGCCACAGTCCCCAGGGTCGCAAAGAGTCAGATACAACTGAAGCAACTGAGCACGCAATCAGGAACCCCCTTTGTTGGTGACCAGTGAATTCTACACTGGTTAAGGAGGACTGGTAAACTGTTTTGAGATTTCAGAATGAAAGACACATTGATAGTTTTACTAATTATATTTTCCCTTTCAAATATCTCTGGTTCTATGATTATGACTAGTACACCTTGTGTTATTAATTTCAGTGGAGAGGGTGATCAGCAGTGTCAGCTGCTGAAGATTGCTGGAGGTCAAGCAAATTGCAGAGCAGTTCCAGTGACTGTTGTGAGAAAGGTCATCTTGCCAGGGCAGGTGAAGTAATGAGAGTAGGCTATTCCTGCAAAATGTTGATGGATGTGGACTAGAGGGAAGCAGAGTTGCTGGGAGTGGTGGGCACGTTGGCAGGCATGGCACAACAGCTGAGGAAGAAGAAATGAGTGTGATGGGGCCCGGCATTGGATGGAACAAGGACCTAGAGTAGTACTTCTCAAAGTAAAGCCCCCAGACCAGCAGCCTCAGCATCACTTGGAAATTTGTTTGAAATGCAGATTCTCAAGCATCTCAGTGTGTTTCACCCTAGACATACTGAATCAGAAACTCTGGGATTGAAACCCAGTGATCTGTATTTTAACAGACTTTCTGAGGATTCTGATATACACCCAAGTTTGCAAACCTCTGCACTCAGAGGAAAAAGGAGGAGTGATTTTATCCTGCACACAGGTTGGGAGGGGATTCTCTTTGAAAGATGAGTGACCCTACTTCCTTTGTGACAAGAGGAGAGAGAAAAGATAAAGAGGAGAATATGAAGAAGAGGGAAACGATGGTATCAGCTAATCTCAGGCTCTCAGTAAGGTCATCTACTGAGAAATTTTTTTCAGTGTGAATTTTAGATCACAGGGTGAGAGACCTGTTAGAAATTGACTTGGCTTTGCATTTCAGGTTGAAACTCCAACCTCAAAGCCAGAATGAAAAGACATAAGTTAGTGCAAGAGTAAGGGAAGGGAAACTAATATTTATTGAGCACCCATAATACACTTGTATTACTCTATCTCATTCAATTCATTATCATCATGGAATGCCACTATCACTGTCTCTTTTTTTATATTTGAGGGCAGTGATATTCAGAGCATCTCTCAGCCTGACTGGCTTGTGAGGGAGCTAGTATTTGAAATCGAGCTTCCGAGCTATGAAGTCCAGTATTCTTTCTATTGTACTATACTGTTAAACTCAACAGGTTTGACATGCTTATAAATACTAAGATTGTTAAAGCTGCTGCTGCTGCTGCTGCTACTAAGTCACTTCAGTTGTGTCCGACTCTGTGTGACTCCAGAGACGGCAGCCTACCAGGCTCCTCCATCCCTGGGATTCTCCAGGCAAGAACACTGGGAGTGGGTTGCCATTTCCTTCTCCAATGCATGAAAGTGAAAAGTGAAAGTGAAATCACTCAGGCGTGTCTGACTCTTAGTGACTCCATGGACTGCAGCTTACCAGGCTCCTCCGGCCATGGGATTTTCCAGGCAAGAGTACTGGAGTGGGGTACCATCACCTTCTCCAAAGATTGTTAAAGCATGTGTCCTGTAATTATTATTGATTTTATGTTTATGTCTATAAAATGGTACTTTGCTTTGTAATTCATTTTAAACAGAAAATTTTGATATTATGATGAAATAAAATGGAGACACATACATTTTACCTTAATGTCAATTATAAGTAACGCATTGACGTGATTTGGGTGATTGATAAAACCATCTTTACATGTCTTTACCTATGATTGTTATATCTTAGATTGTAAGCTCATATAGGCAAGGGACCTAGTTATATGTATGTATATATACTCTGCTGTCTTTCAGAAAGCGTTTCTTTTTAAATTTTTAACTGTTTCATTGTGGTAAAATTGAAATCCAATAAACTGTATGTATAATTTTAGAAGTCTTGAAATTTATATACACCCCGAAACCATCACCGTAATTGAAATACTGATCATGTCTTATCACCCCCTCCTTTCTGACCCTTGAATTTCCCTCCCTCTCCTGGAAACCACTGATTTGCTTTCTTTTATTATATATTAGTTTATATTTTCTGAAGTTTTAAATAAATGAGATCATTCAGTATGTGCTTTTTCCCTTGGTGTCCTTTCAGTCAGCAAAATTATTTTGAGATCACCTGTGTTGTTGCATGTATCAATAGTTCTTCCCACTTTATTTCTGAGTATTCTCTCGCTGTATGGCTATACCTCAATTTTTTTTAGTCCTTTCACCCACTGATGAACTTTGAATTGTTGCCAGTCTGGGGCTGTTACAAGTAAACCTGTTATGAACATTTATGTACACGTATGGTTAGATGGATATGTGTTTTGTATGGGTATATCCTTTCACTTCTCTAGAATAAATATCTAGAACTGGACCAGCTAGATCTTAGACAGGCATAGATTTAACTTTTAAAGGAAGCTGCCAAACTGTTTTCCAAAGTGGTTGTATTTTATATTCCCCTCAGTGGTATCAGAGAGTTCCATTTTTTCACATTGTCATCACCTCTCAGTGGAGTCAGTCTTTTAAATTATAGCCCTTCTAATACGTATATAGTGATAATCTCATTAGGGCTTTAATTTGAATTTCCCTAATGACTAATGATGTTTGGGTATCTTTTCATGTGCTTATTTGCCACTTATATATCTTATTTGGTGAAGTATCTATTCAAATGAAGACTTTTTTTTTTTTTTTAATTGGGTTGCTTGTTTTCTTATTGTTAACATACCCAGAGTTCTTTATATGTTCTGGATATAAGCTCTTTATCAAATACATGATTTGCAAAAATATATGCTATTTTCTCTCAGCCTGTAGCTTGTCTTTCCATTCTCCTCCTGGCATCTTTCAAAGTGCAGAAATTTTTAATTTTAATAAAGTCCAATTTACCAATGTTTTCTTTTATGAATCATGCATCTTGTGCCATATCTAAGAAATCTTTTCTTAAGCTAAAGGTAACAAAGATTTTCTCTAGTATTTTCATCTACAAGGTTTATAATTTTAAGTTTAACATTTAGGCTTCTGATCCATTTTAAGTTGACCCATTTCACATCCATATGATGTGAAATATGGATTTAAGGTTTTTATATATGGATATCTAATTATTAAAGCACTATTTGTTGAAAATACCCCCCCTTTGTCCACTGAAATACCATTTCATATTATATGCTATTGTAAATGGTATGCAATTAGAAATTTAAAATTTCAATTATTTTGTTGTTTGTATAAATACAATTAAATTTTGTGTATTGATCTTGTTTCCCATAATTGTGTTAAACTCACTTATTGTTTCTTCTTACTTTTCTATCTATCTCATTGGATAGTCTACATAGACGATCATACTGCCCACTAATAAAGACAATTTTACTTCTTCCTTTCCACTCTTGATGCCTTTTTTGCCTTGCCTTATTGCACTGGCTCGAATCTCTAGTGCAATATTGAATAATGAGAGAAAATATCATTTTCATGTTTCTGATGTTGGGTAGAAAGCATCTAATCTTTCACCATTAAGTATGATGTTGGTTGTTGGTTGGTTGTTTGCTTAGTCATGGATGACTCTTTTGTGGTCCCACAGACTGTAACCCACCCCACCAGGCTCCTCTGTCCATGGGATTTCCAAGGCAAGGATACTGGAGTGAGTTGCCATTTTTGTCTCCCGGGAATCTTCCCAACCCAGGGACTGAACCTGCATCTCCTACATTGTAGGCAGACTTTTTACTGCTGAGCCCCTGGGGAAACCCGAATGTGATATGATGCTAGCTCCAGATTTTTCATGGATAATCTTCTTCAAGTTGAGAAAGTTCCCTTCTTTTCGTTGGTTGCTGAGAATTTTCATCAGAAATAGATATTCAACTTTGTCAGTGGATTTTCTGCAATTATTGAAATTATCACATTTTTCTAGTTCATATATATGATGAATTATATTGATTAATTTTAAAATATGAAACCACGTTTTAAACTTTAAACCATAAACTTTCTTTCATTCCCTCACTTGATCAACCTGACTTGATCATGATATATATATGATATAGTTATTTTGGTGGTTGCTTTAGGTTTTATAGTATATAATTTTAACTTACCACAATCTATCCTTAAATGACATACCACTTCATCTCTACTATGAAAGCTTTATAAGAGTATACTTTTATTACTCCCTTCCTGCTCTTACACTATTATTATTCTCCATTTTATTTATTCATATGTTATAAACTCCACAATACTTATTTGTTTAACCAGTCAACTATATTTTTAAGACAGTTAAATAATAAGAATCTTATATATTTACTCACATAGTTATAATTTATAGTTCTCATCCTTCCTTTCTATAGATCCATATTTTTATCTGGTATTGATTTTTCTTCTACCTAAAAGACTTTCTTTACACTTTTTGTAGTACAGATCTGGTGGTGATTAATTCTTGCAACTTTTGTATGTCTGAAAACATCTATTTCACCTTAAAAAAAATACATTGTGAGTGGCCATGCAATAGGTCGGCCGTACAAAAGGTTGGCATCCTTTTTCCTTTTCAGTACTTTAAAGACGTCATTCCACTGTCTCCTGACTTGCATATTCCTCAAAAGAAATATACTGTCATCCATATCTTTCTTTGAATAATGTCTTTTCCTCTGGGTGCTTTTCAGATTTTCTGTTTATCACTGTTTTCAGACAGTTTGATTGGATTTACTATATGCCTTGTAGTTGTCATTATGCTTCTTGTGCTTGGAGTTTGTTGAAATTACTTGATCTGTGGGTTAATAGTTTTTATTAAGCTAGAAAATATTTTAGCCATTATTTCTTCAGATATTTTTTTTCTGTCTCCCCCTCTTTTGTCCTTTGGCAAATCCAATAACACATATATTAGGACACAACTTTGCTTCACAGCTCGCTTGCTGATATTCTTTTGTTTTATTTCTATTTTTTTTCTCTTTGTATTTCCATTTTGGATAGTATCCATTGCTTTGTCTTCAAGTTCACTGATTTTTTTCTCCTGAAATGTCTAATTTGCTTTGAATTCCATCCAATGTATTTTCTTCTCAGACACTGTAGTCTTCCTCATTAGAATATTTTCAAAGTATCCTTTGTGTCTCTACTTACCTTTTTAATACAGTAAATATCATTGTGATACCTAGTTTAATGCCTTTGTGAATTCTAACATCTGTGTCAAGTTCAGTTATTCAGTTTTCCTCCTCATTATGGGCTTTATTATTTGACTTTTTGCATGTCTGGTAATCTTCGATTGTATACCAAGTATTTTCAATTTTACCTTTTTAGTATCTGAATGTTTTTATATTTCTATAAATGATTCTGTTTGGTTCTGGGACACAGTTACATTATTTTGAACTAATTTGATCCTTTTGAGTATCACTGTTGGAATTTATTCGGCAGAACCAAAGCAGCATTTAGTCTAGAGCCAGTTATTCTCCATTGCTGAGACAAGATCCATCTGAGAACACCACTCAGTGCCCTGCGGATTATGAGGCTCTGTAGTCTGGCTGCTAACAGCTGCACTTCCTGGCCCTGTATGAGCAATGGCCAGTCCCCTCCAACCTTCTTAGGTGGTTCTTTTCCAACTTCAAGTAGTTTCCTCATACACATACTCCAATCAGTACTCTGCAGAATACTTCTCAGGGGGTCTATCCATAGACCGTCTGTCTGTGCAGCACTCTCCTCCTATCTGATACTCGATACTGGAAACAATAATTGTCTTGGTTTCCTCAGATTCTTAGCACCATCTCCTTAGCTCAGAGAATCCACCTAGTTCCAGCTCAGTTTACCCTCCTGTACTGTGCCCTGGAAACTCTCTCAAGGCAGGAGAATGGGGCGATGGTAGGGCTCATTTTATTTTTACCCCTTGCTCAAGGATCACCATCATTTGTTGCTGACTCTTAGTGTCTTAGAAACTAGTATTTATATATTTTAAATAAATAAAACTATTATTTTGTATATTATAAAATATAAAAGTATTATTTTTTATATATATACACACACACACATATATGTTTTTAGTTGTTTTGGGCAGTAGGGTAAACAAGGTGCATATAACTCCATCATTATCTAAAGTAGAAATCCTGAGAAAGCATTTTAAGTGGCCTCCATGTCTACTTAATCTACACATTCTACTCAAAGAAACTTAATGTAGGAACCTGTGTTTCTTGAGTGCCTTCTATATGCCAGACACTCTGCTAGGTATATTCATACACAGTTCATTCAAATGGTATGTTTACTGAACAGCTGTTATGTGTCACAGACTGTTCTAGGCAGTGAAAAATACATCATGGTACAAAACAGATTTTAAAAATCTCTTTCCCTAGGATGCTTATCTTCTACTGGAGAAAAAGAATTTTAAAAATTAATGATTTAGTTATATAACATTAAAGGATAATAATTGCTATTAAAAAAATGAAGAGCAGATTAAGGGAGTTCAAGAATGCTGCAGTAGAAATGAATGATTACAGCTTTAAGTAGAATGATCAGTGTAAGCCACTCTGAGCAGGTGCAATGTTCAAGCAAAGACTGGAAGGAGGTAAGGGAACAATCCCTAGGGATGTCTGGAGGAAGAGCATCCCACTGAGGCAGCAGCCACTTTAAAGGCCCTAAGGGAGAAGTATATCCCTAGTGTATACAAGAAGTCATAAAGAGATTGGTGTTGCTAGAGCACAGGGAGTAATGGGGAGAGTAATGGGAGCTGAGGTCAGAATGGTACCTGGATTGCATAGGGTCCTATAGTTCAGTGTAAAGACCGTGGCCTTCACTCTGTGTGAAGAGAGGAGCCATTCAGTTCAGCTCAGCTCAGTCGCTCAGTCGTGTCCGACTCTGCGACCCCACGAATCGCAGCACGCCAGGCCTCCCTGTCCATCACCAACTCCCGGAGTTCACTCAGACTCGCGTCCATCGAGTNTGGTTAGATGGCATCACCAACTCAGTGGACAAGTTTGAGTAAACTCCGGGAGTTGGTGATGGACAGGGAGGCCTGGTGTGCTGTGGTTCATGGGGTCACAAAGAGTCGGACACGACTGAGCAACTGAACTGAACTGAACTCCATTTTGTAGCAGATTTGCCTGGTTTATGCAGAAAGTGAAAGTGAAGTCGCTCAATCATGTCCAATTGTTTGCATCCCCATGTACTGTAGCCTACCAGGCTTCTCCATCCATGGAATTTTCCAAGCAAGACTACTGGAGTGGGTTGCCATTTCCTTTTCCAGAGAATCTTCCTGACCCAGGGATCGAATCCAGGTCTCCTGCATTGCAGGCAGACGCTTTCCCATCTGAGCCATCAGGGAAGCTCTGCAGAAGAAGGAATTACATAGTTTACATAGGATTCATACATTTGTGTATCATCTATTGTAAATCATTCACATGATTTGTTGTAAATCATTCACATGATTAACGATAGAAAATTGCCCAAGCTATGAATAGACCTAAATGGAGATTGAACTGGAGCATCTAGTAGCTCTCCTGTACCCTCTATTAAACTCTGAATGATGCTCCTCCTTGTCTGAAGTATGGCTCCATGCAGCAGCCTCCTCAGAGGACAGCAGCACTCCTGCTGAAGCGGATGCTCACCCTTAACTGGGAGGATAAGACCCAGCCCTGGAGTGGATGGTGCTTACTTATGCTCTGTGTAGAGCTGGGGAAGCCGAATCAAAGGGGCCTGCATCATGGGCTTCTTGGGTGGCTCAGTGGTAAAGAATCCGCTTGCCAGTGCAGGAGACATGGGTTTGATCCCTGGTCCATGAAGATCCTGCGTGCCACAGAGAAACTAAGTCCACATGCAGAAGAAGGAACTATTGAGCCTGTGCTCTAGAGCCTGGGAGCTGCAGATGCTGAAGCCTGGGCACTCTAGAACCCATGCTCCGCAACAGAAGAAGCCTCCACAATGAGAAACCAGTGCATTGCAACTGGAGAGTAGCCCCCACTCTCTGCAACTAGAGAAAAGCCCACGCAGCAACAAAGACCCAGCACAGCCAAATAAATAAATATTCTTAAACATTTAAATTAAAACAAAAACAAACAAAAAAAACCCATCAAAATGCAGCATAAAAAATGAGAGGAGGGGCCCTCACTTAGGCCCCTCCTGTCCTGCAGCACTGCTAGGACTGACAAGTTTCCAGCCTAAGAGGTCAGGAGTCCACCATAAGGGGGGAAATCCCAGTCATGGATGGTACATGGACCTACTGAAGTTCCCACCCAGGAGTCTCACTCCGCTGAGAGGTCTGGGGCGGCAGGCCCTTTGCACTCCTGGGAACTCTACCCAGATGGACCTGGAAAGGGCCACAAGGACTCAGCAGGGAACCACAGCAGCTCTGTCTCCCATGCCAGGGGGCTGGAAGGGTGTCGAGAACATGGGGCACCTGGAGAAATACTGTTCTTCTCCTTGCCTCTCAGAGCTGCTGTGCTACTTCCAGAGGATGTCCCCCCACCCCTCGCTGAGTGTGTATGTTGTGGACATCACAGTCCAAGACCAGATAACATTGAAGGCTTTATCCCATGACAATTAGAGCTGCTTTTAATGGTTTCTTGAGCCCAGTCCACACCTCCATGGTTTTGTGGCCCAGAGGCTGAAGGTACCGTAAGAGGCCCACAGAGAAACAAATTGGGCAGCTGCACTGGTGGATCCTGAGCTCTTAGTAATTCAAGGGCTCAGCAGACTCAGTGGAGATGAAACAAGTCCTCAGGGTGTTCAGCCAAAGCTGCACTTTGGCCAAACACTTTGAATTCATAGGTGGGCCCCAATTTCCAAGGGTAAAGTATCAATAGATAGACCCAGAAATGTCTGTGTACAAAACCCAAGTTGTTCTTACTATTGAGCCACTTACTAGATTCATCTCTCAGAGCCTCAGTTTCTCATCTGTAAAATGAGGAGGAAACAAGTCAGTGCATTGGCAGCTTTAGCATATAACTGACTCTGAATGAGTATGTGTTGAGGCTTGTTGCCTTGAAGAACTAGAGGGACTTCCCAGCTATGATGGGTATAGAATACACAGGGCTGTTTTCAAAAACTGTGCTCAGAGAAATGCTTGGCGGAAGGGGAAAAAATTTTTTTTTCTCTTGAACTTTGACTTGGATGATGTCTACACATAACTGGGCTTGCTGCATCTCCCTGCACCCATGTCCTACTTGCCTGCTGCAGGCTCTGTCTACCTGGATGAAGACGACACTTTTTACTACAGGCGCCCCCATCAAGAGAGGGGAGAGAAATTCCTACTAGATGGCCAGGATAAAATCATTGTAACATGGAGATTCAAGTGTCAACCTGTGTGAAGAAATGGATTCTCCCATTATTGGGGAGTGTGATTCCTTGAGTTCTAGCTAAGACAAATCTGCTGTCTGGAGTCAAAGGATCCAGAAGCAAAGAAAGTAGGTGGAGGGGAGGAGTTTCTCTGCTTTTCAGTTTTTATAATGGGGGTCATAAATGAGGGGGTACAGGTCCCCAGGGAGAGCTTAGCCACCAGAGTGGGTTCCTGGCTTGACCCAGGAGCACTGTCAAATCACAGAGCTAACTAAGCCTGGATCCTTGGGCAAACGAGCACCTATGCCTGGAAAGCCATTACAGGAAGCCCCAAATGTCAGCAAGAAATGATCATTGCTTGCTCCAGATGGAAACTTTCTTCTGCTTACTGGTTGAGAGAACCTGTAAAAACATCTGACCCCTGCCAGAATGCTACAGGAACTCTCTAGTAGAGTTAAAAGATGACAAGATTTTAAAAAGAAATGACAGTGTTAGACGATCAGTCATGTCTGATTCTTTGCAACCCCATGGACTCCTCTGTCCATGGAATTCTCCGAGCAAGAGTACTGGAGTGACTTGCCATTCCCTTCTCCAGGGGATCTCCTCAACCCAGGGAGCAAACCCAGGTCTCCTGCATTATAGGTGGATTCTTTAGTGTCTCAGCCACCAGGGAATCAGCAAATGTTACTCATTCCAAGAAGCAATAGGTATCTTTCCTCTCCCACCTCTTTCCCTCTGGTGAGAGGCTTCTTGTCGCTGATGAGTTATAGCTGAGCCCCTGTTACTGTGTTCCTTAAAGACCACCAGCCATGTCTGATATCACAGGACCCACATGTAATTTAAAATACAGCCGCAGCAGCCTACAAGTTGAACTTTGGTCCAGAAGTGACTACGAACAAGTGACACCTACTGATATTCCTATGAAATGGCTTTGGGGGCAGGAGCCAGGACCATGAGGAGATGGATGGGGATGCACTGTGCACAGATCTCCAGCTTATCATCACTGCTCACCATTGTCAAGAATTCAAAAATATCCTCTGAAACTCATTTAACCTTCTTTAGAAGCTGGCCCTAAGTAACTGCCAAATTCCTAGTCCCGACTACACGACTGACTTCATTTACCTGAAGTAAATCATGAACTCTCATTTTAGAAAAGCAGTTTCTTTCTTTTTTTTTTTTTTTTTACTGTTCTGGGTCTTAGTTACGACATATGGGATCTTTTAGCTGGGGCATACAGGATCTAGTTCCCTGACCAGGGACTGAACCTGAGCCCTCTACCCTGGGAGCACAGAGCCTTAATCACTGGACCACCAGGGAAGTCCTAAGCAGTTTCTTTTTACTGACATATTTTACCATCTTTTTTTTTTTAATCTAGCATCTCTGCAACCATCTGTATAAACCTCTGTTTTTGCTTATCTCAGGGAAATGCCTTGTGAGTGTGGGTTCAATGGCATGAACTGAGATGGTGCTGTAAGAGCTTTGAGTTCCTGACTGTTTACTGGGTCAGAGGCCCAACAAAGCTTCCCCTGTCTTTGATGAGAAGCTGTGTTAAGCCAAACCTGGCTCTTCCAGTGGTAGGAGCAAAGAATCCCCAGACGATTTTTAAGACCCTGAATTCAGGGGCCTATCCCTTAGCTCTTTTTGGAAGCCCACTCAGGTGTTTATCCAGCATGTCCATTGCTGAGTCTCTGCCCCTGAGGAATTTAGAATGTGGTCATGGAGACCTCACGCACATCGCTGGAACTATGGTGGACAGTGCAAAACGGCTTATAACAGCCCAACACTCGACCGTAGAGCCTGGTGCTGCTCTTTGTTTGTTGTGTGAATCTTTCTAATTGACACCTTCCATAGAATGTGAGATCCTTAAAGGACTGAACTCTGTCTTGAGTCAACAAACCTTTATTGAGCAACTGCTCTCTGCCTAGCACTGTGCTGGGACTGTGGGGTATGCATAAGAATAACCAGCACTATGAAGAATCTCACTGTATAGCAGGGAAGATTAATGCACAACTCCTAGGAATTGCAATGCAATAGTCTGGGTACTGGAATGCAGCACAAAGAATAACTAATTGCCTGAGGAAGTGTTCCTTAGAGGCAGGAATATTGACTTCGGTTGAACAGTAAGAAGGCCATTCTTAGCCTCAATAGAAGGGGATTAGAAAGTAGCATCACTGGTGGAAAGAACAGAACTCACAGGTGGGGAGTACGAAAGAGCATGTTGATTTTGCAGGAGTTTGCTCTGATTGGAGTTTAGGAGTGTCTGTTACACTGGGGGAGGGGCGGGAGATGAGTTAGTTTGGGTACCACTTTAAGAAAGGCTGAGAACATGATGTTGGAGAGACTAGACTTTATGGGTAATAGCCATCGAAAGTTTTTGAGCAGTGGTATAGTCGGATGTGGGTCCAAAAAAGATCACTCTGGCCAGCATAAAAGCTGGTTTCGAAATAAGAAAGAGCTTGAAGCAGCAAGGCTCTTCATGGGTCCACCATGAACCAACTTCTACCTAAAACTGAACAGTTAGGAGCCAGTGAAGACCTAAAGATGGAGAAGAGGGAACTGGATGGGTGTTCACTGAGAGGTTCATTCAGCAAACATTTCTGGAGTGCTCCTTGGGGATAAAATAAGATACAACAGTTTTAAAAGGCAACATCACGATTTTCTGATTTCCAGTTTCATTTTGAAGGTGAAAGGTATGGAAGTATTTGGTACCTAATAGGTACTCAGCTGTGCGTTTGAGAGAGAGAAAGAAAGAGAGAGATGGATGAATAGTGCCCTGGGAAGGGTAGAGGTTTAGGCCAACGTCTATTGAATTCCATTTTAGACAGAATGGGTTAAAGATACTTTCAGAACATCCCCAAGGAGGAGTCTAGTAGGCACCTGAAAATCCAGGTATGTGAACTGGACAATGATGAATGCTGCAGTTATGTACTTGGGAGTTTTTAATGCGTAAGTGATAGTTGAAGTTGTGGACTTCAGGACAATTGCCTGGAGCTGTATAAAACATAAAGAAAAAGTAGACAGAGTCCTGGGGACTACTGACAATGAAAGGGCAGGTGATAAAAAGAAGCCAGGGTCGGGGACTGACTGACTGGGAGAAATGTAGGGGAGGAAGCAGGCGAAGGCAGCATCTCAGAAACCAGATGAAGACATGACTAGAAAATAAACACATGCAATCAATAGTTAATAGTGGATCGCCTGGAAATGGAAAAGCATAGCCTGTTCCTTGCAAAATAAGTCTGAAGAAGACATGTTTTCCAGAAGTGCACATCCTTTACTCTATGAATATAGAGTAGTCTAGCAGAATAACAACAACTGAGCTTACAGTGTATTGTCACCCTGCTTATTTAACTTATATGCAGAGTACATCATGAGAAACGCTGGGCTGGATGAAGCACAAGCTGGAATCAAGATTGCCAGAAGAAATATCAGTCACCTCAGATATGCAGATGACACCACCCTTATGGCAGAAAGTGAAGAGGAACTAAAAAGCCTCTTGTTGAAAGTGAAAGAGAAGAGTGAAAAAGTTGGCTTAAAGCTCAACATTCAGAAAACAAAGATCATGGCATCCGGTCCCATCACTTCATGGGAAATAGATGGGGAAACAGTGTCAGACTTTATTTTGGGGGGCTCCAAAATCATTGCAGATGGTGATTGCAGCCATGAAATTAAAAGACGCTTACNAATACCCCGCTTTTTAGCTCCAGCAGCGGGTTTAACTGTGTGCTGACTGGACAGAGAGAGGCCTCCAAGGACCCAATTCCCGCTCGCTTTCCAAAAGGAAGGTGCCAGGAGAGGATCTCTCTCAGAGGCCGGATACAGAGCCGCGGACCCGGCTGCAGAGAGTGGGGAACGTCCCTGCTCCTTGCCGAGCCCTTGTGCTCATCAACGGGGAGCAGGAACGGAGGCCGAAGGCAGCACCCCAGTCTCCTCCGGCCCATGTCCGTCCCGCGCGCGTCCCGGGCTCCGGGGATGCGCAGGGGCGGCGCGGCCGCCGCGATCCTCCACCCCAGCCGCTTTTGTTTGCCACGTGCTAATAGCCGGGGCTTAAAAGTTTTCCATCTTGAGCGGCAATCAGCTTTCTTCCTCTCCATCCCTGGCCAAACCCCCATGGTCCCGGGGACGAGCCTACTCCCAAACGGAGGAGCAGCGTTTTCCTTCAGGCTGCGTGTTATCCTCTTAGCCCTACTGTGTTGGAATAGAGCGTAACCAGCTGGAGGACTGTAAGACGCCTGATAATGCCGCTCTTTTCCGCTGTCCCGTCTTAATCTTGTTACACAAATGGTTGTGAAGAGATTCATGAATTTTAATTTTGCCCTCTGCATTAGTGCCTCACGTCACTCATACACAGCTGCCTTCTATGCCGAGTTTTTCACCCCTCCTCTTACAACAGGGGAAAAAATTAGTTACAATCTTGGCAGTAGTGCAAGGTTAAAAAAAAAAAAAAAAGNCTCTTCTACCCAAAGGGATAAAAATGGCCTTCTCTCCAGGGTGAGGCTAGAGCTACGGGGCCCAGCTGACAGCTGCTTCGCATCCTGTCATTCACTTTCCCCCTTAACCAAAGCACAAATGCTGTTAGTTTATCAGTCATAGCTCAGGAGATCAAATGCCCCAGGTTTCTCCACCAGCAGAAAATTTCATTATACCTAACACTCTGTCACTTCTCTGCAAAATCTGAAGTGTGTTAGAACATGCCAGGCATCCAGGTCCTCGGTGGCCACCTCTCCTTTGTCTAGAGGTTTAGATTGTCAGCACCTAGTGGGCAGCAACCTCCTCTTTTTATTTCCAATGTTAGTAGCCTGCTAAGCATGGCCTGTTTATCCACAGGGTCACAAAGAGTCAGACTCAACTTAGCAACTAAAGAACAACAAAACATGCCTCTTAGATTTGTACTGTGCACCCCAAGTTCAGTTCAGTCACTCAGTCCTGTCCAACTCTTTGCGACCCCATGGACTGCAGCACATAGGTTTCCCTGTCCATCACCAACTCCCGGAGCTTACTCAAACTCATGTCCAT
>SJYV01002182.1:1933658-1951942 GCA_006410875.1 Neotragus pygmaeus
CCCCGCTTTGGCCTCCAGAGGTCAGCATAGAATCCAAGTTAAAAGTGATTTCTAACCCATATTTACCAAAGAATTATTTATCCCACATATTACCTCAGGGACTTTATAAAGAGCTCATTTGAGTCTCTGTATATTAGTGTATTGTGAGTGAGTAGGTCAGCTGACTCACGCTGAGTAATCAACTTTCCCTTATCCCCAATCCCAGAGGAAGAATTTAGCTAGCTGGCCCCCTCTTCCCTCTGCAAAATATTTCAGTGAGCTCCTTCTATCACTAGGGCAACTGGCAACAAAGGTATTTACGGTTGGTAGGTCCCGGTTATAGTGGGTTTGTTTTGGGAAGTTTGGAAAGCCATTTTGGGGACATTTTTTTAAATTAAAGAGTGATGTATGTTTAGGATTAACACTATCGTAACTTTGGTGGCAACAAAAATCCCTGAGGATCTCTCTAAATAGACAACTATCTGTAAGAGCAAATGCCATCAAAGGAAACAGAATGAAGTGGCTTCAGCATTTGTACCATCATCAGTTCTTGGGCAAATGGACTGGAAAGTAGAGACCAGGCTGGCTTTATGTTCCCCAGTGAAAAAGGAACAACAGGATCATGTCTGTTGTCCTTAATAGTGAGGCACGTCACAGTTTGGAAAAATGATTTAGATGAAATGTGCCCTTTAGAAAGATTCCAGTTAATGTGTCCCAGACCTGTGAATGCAGGAAAGTATCATGCTGGAGCCATTCATTTAGATTCAGGAGAGGGAAAGGTGGGGTGTTTGTCTGATTTGAAACAATAAAAGAATTGGTTCCATGTAAAATGAAAAGAAATACTTATTTCTGATCCTTATAAATTTAAAAATAAATTCACAGTTAGCTCCAGAACACCAGCTTCAAAAATAACAATTTTGTCTTTATAAACAGCAATGTATTATTTGCTAGAATAAATATAATATGACTCTCAAAATTATTCTACCTGAATGAGGGAAAATATACTTTAGATTTGAGAACTCCGATTGGACTTTTAAATCTATCAAGGGAAGGCCCTCAGAACTTTACCTGAGTAGTATTCAAAGCTTGCTGCTCTAATTGTTGGAATATGTTTTCCTCCTTGGAGACAACAATTTTTGAATTACTTATCATTAATATTAAAAGCCCTAGGAAGCAGCTGGAAAGCCTTTGAAATGTCTTCAGCCACACCAGCCTGTCCCTGGTGCCCAGGTGTGCCACTATGGAGAACNTGGGTTAAAGCATGCTGCTTTGACTCACTCCCTTTTCCAAGTTATCCCACGGGGCTGGCATGTGGTCTAATCTCCTTCTCAACTGGAGTTGCTAAGAGAAAGAGGTCTTTCTTCTGTAATACCCTTAGCAAGATATCCCTGGGTAAAGACTGTTGTTCAGTCGCTCAGTTGTGTCCATCTCTTTTCAAACCCATGAACTGTAGCACACCAGGCTTCCCTGCCCTCACTATCTCCCAGAGTTTGCTCAAACTCATGTCCGCTGAGTCAGAGATGCCACCCAACCATCTCATCCTCCATCACTCCCTTGTCCTCTTGCCCTCTGTCCTTCCCAGCATCAGGGTCTTTTTTACCTGTAGCTAATAAAACCCAGGATCTATAGGATGTGGCTTCTCTGTGTATCTGAGGCTTCCTATTGTCTGCATCCTCAACATCCCTTTCATAAAGCTTGGATGTGAGAAGGAGCTCGGGTGTGTGTGTTAGTCCACATTAAAAAGCTGCCTGGGCATAGCTAGTGGACCACTCATGGAGGAAGGCGTCTGGTGAAGGGAGACTCAGAGGGCATCTGCAGACAGAAGACAGAGAAGGGAGGTGAGGGAGGCATGGTGTGGAGTGAGAGGCCCAAGTGCAAACTCAGTGGGGAGGAGAGAGGCTAATCGTGAGGGTCAGGTGCGCCTGGGAAAGAAATAAGGACTTTGCCATGAAGGCCAGGCACAGCCACAGAGCAACTCTCACTAGGGGATTACTTGACCAGAATAAGGGACCTTAAGAGGGGACTAGGAGAGAGTGACTAGGGCAGGGNTTCCTTTTAAACAGGATGTTTTTTTTTTTTTTTTCCCCTATAGATGTATAAGAAATGACTACATCAGCCCAAAGCCTCATAGACTGACCGTTTGTCCTCTGGACACAATAGCGTGGCCAGCCCTCTGCTCCTCCTCTCCAATTATGTGTGATTAGTCTCAATGTGTTGTGTCAAGAAGGAGGAGTGTGCTGAGTGCTTATTATCTGTTTAGGTACAAGAAGAGCACATTTAGGCTTCGACTATGAATGAAAAGTGAGCCTTTATCAGGGCTCAAATCTACTGCCGTTCTCCAGGCCTTGTTCAAAACAAGTCCTTCCCAGGGAAATTTTTGAATAAATGGTTGCTAAAACAACGTGGCAACCAGGGTGAGCTTTTAAAAACTCAATCACAAAAAAACTCAAAAACACAATTATCTGATTGAAAGTAAGTATATATGGTTCTATGTGGTGATGCAAGTAGATGGTAAACATTTAGTAGGTGCTACCTAGGACTGAGAGAGAATGACTTTTCTGCAGGGAACCCAACTTCTTGCCTGGTGCATCCCCACGATGCTCTAATGCCTTTTGTGGAAATTCAGATGTTTATCTGTAAGGAATCATCTGTACCCACTTTGACAGTAATGTCAGTAAGTAGGCTAGCCATAGAGGGGTACTCCTATCTTTAGTAGAGGCAAAACATGTATTTAGCATGATACAATTAAAGTGAGAGGTGAGACACGGTGGGGGAGGGGGAGCAAGTCCTTTTGCATGTTAAACAAAGTTAGCTGTCATAAAAACAGCGACTCTCGAATGTCTTCTCTGCTCACTTCTATCATCAAACAAATTTTTCACCATCAGTTTGCATGTCCTTGTATTCACCACTTTTTCTGCTCCATTAGAGCACCTAGATGGATCTCGGAAGGCATAGGTCAAGTCGCAGTTAGATCATACATTTCTTTCTCACAAAAACTTGAATTGCAATGCCAAGTGATGGGCTAACATCACAATAACAGCAATTTATTCCTCTTTGGATAAAACAGCAGTCTATTCTCAGTGCTAGATAAAGACCAGGGCAATGCAAACCAGCCATTTAGCTGAGTAGTTCAGCTAGTGGCAGCTCTCCTTTGGCGACTGTATAGGTTGCACACTGGCTTCACATTTTCTTGTTTAAAAATTAGAATTTGGAATGTTTTAAAAGGCAACGCAGGTAGTTTATAGTAGTGAAAATACAGAGAAATGATTTCTTCTGAAAAACCTGCAACTAAATTTGCCAGACAAAGGAAACCAATCCCTACAATAGCATCTAAGACTGGTCTATTCTTTTTTTTTTTCTCTCATAAAATATAGAACAGCAGAACCATGAGACTATTTCCATTTTTTTTCTCATGAAAATACATGAATTGGCAAGAATTCAACTTACATTTGTGTGTTGTGGGTGTAGAAATCCAGTGTTTATTTCACTGGAAGAAATTGTATTTTAAAAAGTGAACTAGTAGTGTATTTTTTTTTTCTTAATATCTGAGAATGGTAGGGTACAGTTACCTAAGCTTGAGACAGGGTATAAGAATTGAGCTATTGCTACCCAAAGATATCGAGTAAAGAAATACACACATTATGTGATTAAAACTTAGAGAATCTTCTGTAAAACGTTAAGGGTTTCATAGATTATCTTTTAATGGGACTCTCACTTGAAGATATTACTAGTCCAGGCTCTTTGGAAATTTGTAAGAAACTAACATTGTGTAATATTGACTAGTTTAAAAGTATTCTTACTTTCTCAGATTTTGGTGAAAAGCCAGTATTGAGAGGGAGAAAAGATATAGCTACTTTACACAGTTCATCCATTTACATTTCTTTAAAACTTTATGATTAAGAATTATTTCTCTGCATCAGTACTGGGTCGCATAATTTCAATTGAAATACCACATTCCGTAATTGTCTGTGTAATTGTGCATATGTTTGTTTCAAAACAAAGCCTGTCTTTGCAATTGTAAGAATTATTATGATATTCCTGCTCCCGGTGTACTTATATCTTCTGAGAAAATGCACTAATCTCCTTTGTCATACTAAGTAGATTTGGTTAGATGTAAGAATGTTTCTAATATCACCCGTGGTCAGTTCTAAAGCAGTGATATGAACAGCCACATACAAGTTGGTTATAAGAAATTTATTTTAAAGCAAGACATATGCTGTGAATTGGGATAAAAGTGCTAGAAAAGACTGCCTAAGAGGCTGATGCTATTTTATATAAATTGTGTATTTTGTTGGCTTTTTGACTGAGCATGAAAATGTAACTTCCATTAGGGAAGGGTAATTTAGGTGCTCAGTATTCAGCAGAAAACTTGTCGGGCCATAAAAGCTTTTCTGGCTGGTTCCTCGGGGTGTTTTCAGAGAAGAGCTGCCCACCTCTTGCTGATTTTCCCTTTGGCTTCAGTATGGGCTGAATTTACCACTGCATACCTGTTGAATCAATTTGGGGGATCCAGCAGTTAACTGAGTGAATGGAAGGATTAGTGGCCCTCTGGAGCCCTATTTCAACAGCCAGGTGTCTTTCCTAAACTAGTTAACTGCTTTTGACAGTTGGAGAACCTGGTTTTAATACCACAGGTAGGAGATGGTTGCGGTGGTGGTGATGGGGACGGGGTTGGGGGTGCGTTCCTTCTCTCCATCTACAAATGTGGGGCATGCCTTCTAAGGGTTAGATTTCTTCTTCTTCATTTTTAATAGGAGTGGACGGTCCCCTTGCCTCAACCCAGCTTCCATGGGTCTTTGTGTTTAAGCAGCCTTTGACTTGTTTCCAGTCTATGCCAAGCAACTGGGGGGCATTGTCCAGCAGGACCCGTTCATTGGGCTTGGGGAGGGGGCAGGATACTTACACAGGTGACGGAGTCATGTGTATGCAGACATACCCAAACATACACACACACCCACAGGGAAGATAGAGCTGTTTAGACCCTGGATCTGGGCTCCAGATTCCAGATACGCTCCCTACCCCAGATCAAAACTCTCCTGAGTTCAGACTGTTCAAAATATATAACTGGACAGAGTGTAGCCCAGAGAGGAAAAATTGATTTGAAAGTCAGATTGGGTCTCCTTAGAAACTGAATTTGGAAGGAGGGCAAATATGTTTTTCCTGAATGGACTATTTCCAAATTAAGAAGGAGCCCATTGGTGGTTAACAAACCATTACGCCTGAAATGCCACGTTTAATTCTCAGATTTCGTTTTACCCAGAGACCTTACTGCCCAGGCTATGACTAAAGCTCACTGTGTTCTCTGCCCTGGAAGTCTGTTCATTTCGAGTCTATATTTTGCCTTTTTTGTCCCCCTGACGTTTCAATTAATACATTTTTTAATAGATAAAACAGATCATACTGTGACTTTTAAAATGTCAACAAGCTTGTAAACAGAAATGTAATAAAATGGCTAATAGGAGATTCAATAGTTAATAGAGGGCCTGAAGTGTGAGCAAATACAGTAGCTGTATATTGGAAACTGTGCAAGTGAAGATGGCTTTAGTATTGCAAACTGAGGAAGAAAATTGTTTTTAATTAGCACCTTCATAAGAACTGCTGATTAATACTGTTTTGTTTGGTGAAAAGCTTTCAGCTGAGTAATTTGTACAGCCATTACAACAGTTTTGTTAGAGCGGGACTCCTGTTGTTAAACACAAACAGCAGATGATAATGGTGGAAGATGAGTTTGTCATGTAACAATTTACCTTATTGAAAAAAGCTTTATATTAAACCCAATACAGTAGGTACCAGCAGAAATCACATATTTTAAATCCTTCCAAAATTGCAGTGTGCCATGCTTGTATTTTTTTTTCAGGGACTAGAAGCAGATTTTATATCATTTATAAAATTATATACACAATTTAAAGATGGTGTAGCATGGACAGACCACTTTCTCAGCAGCAGTTTACATCAGAACGGTAAAGTGGCCGGGTATTCAAACACTTTCTAACTACACAAAGCAGGTTGGAAAATGGAATCCTAATTAAATAATGTTACTCAGATGTAAATGTGCATTGGGACAGGATGTAGGGAAATAAGAATTAGTGTTTCTGCGCTAGGTGGGTTTATCACAGGTAGGATCTTTAAAAAAAAAAAAAAAACTCTTTCTGGAGGAAAGTTTAATTAACCTTTTTTTTTTTTTTTTTCTTCCTGGAGGTGTTTTTAAGCAGTCAGGGAAAGAAGTGCCCATTCAATGAGACCTAACCAGGGAATAAGAGGCTGGTTTCAGTGGACTCTATCAAATGGATAGTGTCCTAGCCAGAAACATGGGAACTTTTTTTTTTAATAAAATGCAATGGCAAAGCATATTTGCATTAAAATATTACACTAACCCAGGCTGGTAAGAACTGTAAATTATTGGAGTGGTGTAATAGAGCATGAGTTCTTTTTTTTTTTTAAGACAGGCCTTTGGGGTAATAACAAGGGTTGAGGCTCACGACAGTGCCAAATAAGCTTTAGACAGCATAATAGTCTGCAAAGAAAGCCACAGAGCACTAATGCGGAGGAAGAGCTGTCCACCACATGCAGCAAAAATCACCAAAGGTCATTTTATGGTAGCAATTGTGACATAAAATTGGTGGTCATGCTACATGTCTAATACTCAGCACAGCTTTATAAATGATGGGCCCCTAGCGATGGCTGTCATTAAGTGCTTTCATCATAATAAACTTTAAACTGTTGGCTTTATGAATCGCCAGCTAGCTTCAGCTGTTCGTTGGACGGAGCTTGCAGTGCCTTAAGTGTGGCAAGATCTATTAGGAATTGCAACCATGTTTCAAGCGTACTTGGCTTCCCCACTCCTGGGGTGATTGCTGCCTATTAAACGGCGTCTGGGAAGATTTTCCTCCGGCAATCTCTGATCAAGAGCTTTTTTGGGCTTTGACCTGCATTTCCTTCAAGACTTTCTCTGAGGAGTTTTCTAAGAGCAAAACTCCAGAGGATTTATAGCCACTTCTGATTAATACCTTTCCAGTTTTTTCTAGCAACGTTCCCACTGTTGCATAGAGAAAAGCTTTCATTGTTCCTGAGGTGCTTATTTGTGACCTTTTCTCTGCTTCCTGATTCCCTCTAACCGTGTTCTCTCAGCGAAATCCTCGGGGTGGAACCAAGACAGCCGGTGAAGTTTTTACAGCTGGAGAGACGGAGGAGGAAAGAGAGGGAGGCTTTTATATTTTTAAAGAATTCCATGCAGAGCAGCCCGGCCCCGCCTATTTAAATACCCNTTGCGATCAGCCTGCTGCCATCTAGGAGCTCCACAAAGTCATACTGAGGACGAGGACAAGGAAAGCTGTTTAGCAGGAAATACTACAAGGGCAGGAAAACGTTCCTGATGGACAGGTCTTCTAGGTGTTGTATTTACAGGGTGATGGAGATTACCGCCTGCATACCACTGTTGTATTTAACATCACGGACCATTTCTTCCCTTAATTTTATTTAATTCTTCCGACTGATGAAAAGTTTGTGAGTTTAAGCTATAGAGAACAGACCTGGGGTTTGCCAAGGGGCAGGGTCGGGGAGGGATGGAGTGGGCGTTTGGGACTGCTGGATGCAAACTATTGTATGTAGGATGGATAAATAAGGTTTTACTGTGTAGCATAGGGAAATATACTCAGCATCCCACGATAACATGGAAAAGAATGTATGTATAGCTGAATCCTTTTGCTGTACAGTAGAAATTAATACAACGTTGTTTAATCAACTATACTTTAATAAACTATAGTTTTTTTTTTTAACAAAATTTGTGAGTCTAGGTAATTTGGGGCTACGACCATAAACCTTCATCACTTTTACTTAGACATTAGATGATCTCGTAAGGTTTTCTCCTAATCAATACTTAAGTAGTAACCACTGCTACTGAATACTTATTCTGTGCCAGGATTATTTTTGATCATCATTATCTAGGAAGACGTTATTGTTTACACTTTAAAGATGAGGGAAAGTGAAACCCGAGAAGCCTGAGCAGGGTCAGATGGCTGGTCAGTGGTGCAGGTGGTTTGTGAACTGCAGTGAACTTTGCTCCAAAGCTTGGGCTGTTTCTACTACCTGATTCCACACCTCTCTGTGACCCTGATATAACCACTGCAAGCCCCATGGAGAAAGCCAGCAGTGGAGTTTTACTTAGTTGCAGTTAGATTAAAAACATATAATAAGATGCCTTTACATCTTTGATCAGCTCTTCTGTTCATGGAATTTTCCTGGCAAGAATACTGGAGTGGGTTGCCACTTCCTTTTCCAGAGGAGTTCTGAAAGGATGAGCCAATCATTATCATGAAGTCAATCATCATTAAACAATATTTATTCTAGTAAGATTAATCATGAACACTGGGCAGCTGGAAGAATTTAACCAGAGAATTCAAAGGTAATTTTTAAAAAATCTGATGTGGCTGGTAATAGTGGGATAATTCTTCATAGTCAGAGATAATTCAGTGAATTTGGAAGACACTGCAAAGACCTTTCCAACACAGTTTTAATAAAGTTGTTCGACAACAGTTTCTTAAAAGTAGTTATTCAGTGTCTATAGACTTTTAACCCAGTTTCACTTTATTTCTGAGGTATGTATTGATGGTGAAAAGTACACTACAGCGCTATCTATATAAATCATTAATGTCAGAGCACTGCACGTGTGAATCATTAATATTCTACTTTCTGATAGATTCCTTAAATGGAATTTCATCAGAGGTCTATTTAAGGAAAATTTATTTATAATGAATCCCTTAATACAATCAAATTGGAAAAAAAAATCAGTTGTTGGGATTCAGAGAATCACAGTTTAATTCATTGCCACTGTACATAGACCTTTTCCTGTTACTACTGGACAGAATTTAGAATATCTAATTCAGCTTCCAGCATACTAAATTTTAAGTATAAAAGCATTTTTGGTTATTTTTTGGGGGGCAGTTGAACTATACTATAACATCTCTCAGCTGTGAGGAATGTAGAAAAAGCCATCATGTGATTAGCATTCAAACATTTTTTAAAAAATTTATATCTTACAAGGATGAAGATAATGACTGGTATGGACACTTGAACTACAAAAATTTCACTGGAATTATATTCCAAAATTATCAGAGTAAATTAACTCAGCACTTCTGAATGGTGCCTCTGTCTCAAATAAACCATTCATTTTCTTATCAGTTTTAAATAGCTGCATGAGTGTGGCAAAAAGACCAGAGAAAGTTTCTTTTGATGGTCCCACTGCATATAAACATTTCTCTCCCCTAGCATAAACACAGTAACTGAAAAAGTGAAAGGGAGGAAACTTTGAATTTTAGTAGGTCTTTCAAGCCCTGTGAAGCGTCACCTTCCATCAAGCTGCTGCTGCTGCTGCTAAGTCGCTTCAGTCGTGTCCAACTCTGTGCGACCCCACAGACGGCAGCCCATTGGGCTCCGCCATCCCTGGGATTCTCCAGGCAAGAACACTGGAGTGGGTTGCCATTTCCTTCTCCAATGCATGAAAGTGAAAAGTGAAAGTGAAGTTGCCCAGTCGTGTCTGACTCAGCGACCCCATGGACTGCAGCCTACCAGGCTCCTCCGTCCATGGGAGTTTCCAGGCAAGAGTACTGGAGTGGGGTGCCATTGCCTTCTCCGCACCTTTCATCATAAATATCACCATTTTACATCACACTTTGAAGAGTAAACTAAGGCTGGAGTGGTAAGCATGATGCTTGTGGTGAGGAGTAGCTGATGGTTGTGGAGTAAGTATCTATCCAGCTTTAGGCTCTTCTTTGGGGACGTTTCACAGACAACTTCAGGAGGATATTCAAATACCTAAAGATAAGTTCCCTATTTAACACTACAGCCATTGCTACAAAAAAGGAAGCACGTTATATGGAATAGAAATTTAGTAACCATTGTTCTTTGGGTGTACTCTAATCACTTAAGGGCAAACCTGAGTTTTGTCTGTAATACCTACTCATAAGATTCTTATGGATTTTGTGTGCAGCAAGTCTTAGAATCTTGTTATTTTTAGGACAAAATTCAGTCTCACCACATTGGGGGAGCGATCATGAAACAAAGCTTATACTGAAGGTATCTTGATGGTTCATTTCTGAACAGATTATCCCTATTCCTAATACAGTTCAGCTACTAAAATCATGAGAACTCAGACTCTCTGAATACCTAAATGTGCTCTCAACTTTTTCGTGGTGGTTTAGTCTCACTGTAAACACAGAGGAGGAAGCAATTTTAGAGATCACTGGATTCAACTCTTTCATTTTACAGACACCGAGTCACCAGGAAGTTAGACTTGTTCAAGGTCACGAGGTCAAAAAGTGGCGACCCAGGTTTCTGATTCCCATTCTAAAACAGCTTCATGCAAACTCAAAGGATACAGTACGCTATTAACTGTATAAAGCGTTTAATTGCTTCCTTAGGCTTCTAACTGTCCAGGAGAATGAATCGGGCATCAGGGGGAAGAAAGTCCACTGATTCCTTGGAACAGTCACACGGACAGTTTTATAACGGGTCACAAAGACTTTCAAAACTCAAGTGATTATTCTGAATGGTTGGCCAATTTTAATTATTTCGGGCTGATTTATTTAACGTTCCCCAGAAACAGAGAAATGTTCAATTTGGGCTGCTTTATAGCATATTTCATGTTTAAACACTGAACTCGGAAACAGCTGTTTGCTCTGCTGATCCTGAATAAACCGGAGGAAGGAACTCTAATAACTGTGGAGCTTAAGAAAATGCATAACCTACTTAAACACATACATTGTGGGAGAAAAGAAAAGTGAATATCACGTATATTGTATTTAAATACCAGAAGAATTATGAGAAAACCTGAACTACAGCTTTTATTCCCTAGTCTTTTATGGTATATATAACTTGCAAAAAGTCAATTCTAAATCTTTGAATAAACCTTTAAAGTGCTCAATGCATTAATTTTTTCCTTGAAATTAATTTTTGGAATTTACAGGTTACAAGCTGGCTATTATACTTAGAGGTATGTTTCTTGAGTTATAAAAATAATCATACATGATTCCAATGGAAAAAAAAGTGTTTTTTTTTCCTATTTCACTGGAATATTGTTTACTAAATGTAACCTGTCTACTATAACTGAAGTCATGGAGAGCCACTTCTACTTAAGAAAAGCTTGTCATTACATCTTAGTATCACCTGTAACATGAACTAGCGCCAGATATAACTATAATCTAAAATTTGCAATTGGACCCTACCTACTATATAATAAGAGGTATTTTGATATGTGAGCATTAAAGGCATTAGTTTAACAATGTAGATAAGAAAAATGTTAACTCAGAAAAATGAACACACCAAAGCATGGCATTCAAAAAATTCAGTTGTATGGATTATATATGTACATGAAACTTTCTTTAATCCATGACATTAGAGAAAGCATGTTCAAATTTTTCTTACTCATCTTTTTTAAAAACTATTTTTATTAGTATATGGATCAATTTTTCTTATAATTTATATTCTGAGGTTATAGAAGAAGCATTTCTCACAAATTTACATAATATAAAGCATCTGGTCCTCATTTAATACATCAAATTAGTCAGCATGAAATTCCATGGGTAAATAACTGACTTTCAGGCATAACTTTAAGCTCATCTAATTGTCCATTTTAATTAACCATCTATCACATTTTTGGAATTCCTGTTTTTGGAAAAAGTCTAGGCTCCAGTTTTGTGGTAGGTAATTTACATAATTTCTGAGACGTAATGGAATATCTTTAAACCACAATTTCCAATTTACATTCCATGAGTCAGTACTGGATCATGAAAAGGTCTATAGGATTATTAATCTGTGACAGTTGTGAAATGATTTTCATGAAGGCAAACTGACTTTAAAGTTCTTTGAACCTATAATATAGGAGTATTTGAATTGTTTTAAATAATGTGATCATCCTTGATGATCTATGAAAGCTCTTTTGCCTCTGTATTTTAGTGTTTATCATATATAGATGAGGAATTGTGGCTTGAGTTGATAAAAGTTCATATTATGTATCTGTTTATAGTCCCATAATTTCTTTACAAAGAGTAAATCTGACATAAAGTAAAAACTATGTATTTTCAACAGAATGAACACGTTTGGGATGAAAATGTCATGTATTTATTACATGAAAGTTGTGTGATCTTTGGAAATGATCACAGAACTCTTCTAAAACACATGGAAAATCCATGATGTTTTGGATGTTACGACCTAGATGATGTTCCATATTCATCAGGTTACTCACAAATTCTGTACATTTTAATCAATCAATCTTGATTAAAGAGAATCAGAAAGAAAAAGCTGTTCTTCCTACTAATTCAAAAGTTTCAAGATAAGTGTCACCTACATTCAAAACTCTCTTCGCTGTAACACATCAATACAAAAGTGGTCATAGAGTTAAACAGATGCACTTAAGAAATGGAATGACTTTAAAAATGCAAACTAGCAGTTTTCAATTTATTGGTAATAGAGCCTACCTGAGTGTGGGAGGGTGGTAACCCTTTTCGGCCATATACTCCAATCAAGGCATCTTTCTGAAGAGAGATGTTGAATTTAAGAAACTGTGGCTGATCTATAAAGAGTTGTGATCTCCAGAAGATACCGGGAGGAACCTCTTGAATCGCTCTTCGGCCAATATCAAGCTCTCCAGAATCTATGGTATTATTTTCCTGTGTAAATCCACCTAATTTTCCTGAATGTAAGAGATTCATTGAAAAAGAAGGGAAAATTAAAAAGAAACAGAACCAAAACGAAAACAGCCTTCTGACTTTCCAAAAATTTTTTTCACTGAAATGCTCAGAAATTTCATTTCCTTCTGATAAATGAAATGCTCTTCTTTATTTCTAATTTTCCCTTTAAAAGGTTTTTCTCTGTTAAGATATTCTTCAAGTAATCCTGATTTAGCATGGTCTTTAAGATATTTAAGTCAAAATCCTTTTACTTTCCCCCAAGGTACACCTATTACTGCAACTGTTTTCACACTTACAGTCTTTCTCAATCATTTGAAACATAATTATCTTACAAATTATATGTGGTGTTATTTCTTGGGAGAGATTAAGTCTGGTACTTATCAGTCATTCTAAACATACTATAACCCTGCAAAGTGTAAATTAAGGCAGAATGGATTATGAAGATTTCCAAATCAATCAAATTCAAAATTCAGAAGATTGCAAGTAGTTGTAAATTATTTTAATGACAGAAGAGAGTCTTCTATCTACAAAGAACTATTTAACATTGAGTTCATTTTGGAGCATTTACTAGGGACACAGAATTGTAGGTATTGAGAAGAAACATAAACTAGAGAACAGAATCTTAGAGATTATGGACTTTGGCTTTGACGGCTTCTGTCATGAAGCAAGTAATTACCTGGTTGGAAAGACGACACCTACAAACTAATGAATGACGATCTGAAGCAAGGTATGGTTAAGGGTCAGAGCAAAGTGGTATCACGGAAGGCTGGAGCTGGAAAAATGCCACAGAGGGGCGGGCACTGAGCTCGACTTCGTAGGACAAGTAGGATAAGGTTTCTGAGTAGAGGTAAACTTTGTGCAATGGAACTGAACACGTGTTAGGGCAATGGTAAGCAGAGAGATCCATTTGGCTAGAAAAGAAGCCTAGAAAACTGGTCCTGGAGTCAGACAAACTGGAGTCTGAACCCTGACTCTACTGGCTAACTAGCTGTGTGACCTGGAGGTGTATACTAAGCTTCTCGTACTATATTTCATCTGTAAAAGTAACCATGCAATCACAGGACTCCGCTAAGCTTTACACGAGGTATTCTATATAAAGCATTTGGCTCTCAGAAGATATCAAATGAATGGAAGACATCAATGGATTTGTCATGGGAGAAATAGAAGATAAAATTGGAAAAGCAAAAATGGTATCAGATGGTGGAGGCCCCTGAATGCCAGGTTAAAGAATCTGGTCTTCTCATATTCGTGGATTTTTTATTTTCAGCTCTATCAAACGGCATTATTCTACCCCTTTTCTGAAAGTAGATATATATGTTTCGTGTGTGTGTGTGTGTGCGCACGCGCGCGCACAAATGTGTGTGTGTTTGTGCGCGCACAAATGTGTGTGTGTGTGTGTGTGTGCATGCGCGCACGCGCAAGGAGATCAAACCAGTCAATCCTGAATGTTCACTGGAAGGACCGATTCTGAAAATGAAGCTCCAATACTTTGGCCACATGATGTGAAGAGCTGACTCATTAGAAAAGGCTCTGATTTGGGGAAAGATCTGAAGGCAGGAGGAGAAGGGGACAGAGGACGAGATGGTTGGATGGCATCAATGACTCAATGGACGTGAGTTTGAGCAAGCTCTGGGAGATGGTGAGGGACAGGGAAGCCTGATGTGCTGCAGTCCTTGTGGTTGCAAAGAGTCAGACATGACTGAGCGATTGAATAACAATGTATGTGTGTGTGTGTATGTGTGTGTGTGTATATATAAAGCGTTGTGTTATTATGCCTATAATTCATGGCATATTTTAAAAACAGACACTTGTAGAGCACAGGGAATTCTGCTCAATGTTATGTGGCAGCCTGGATGAAAGGGAGTTTGGGGGAGAATGGACATACACATATCCAAAAAAAAACTATATATAAAAAAACAGTTACTATTTTCATGTCAAAAATTTTCAAAAAAACCCAGATACTTGAAGTCAGAGAAGGCAATGGCACCCCACTCCAGTACTCTTGCCTGAAGAATCCCTGGACGAAGGAGCCTGGTAGGCTGCAGCCCATGGGGTCGCTAAGAGTCGGACACGACTGAGAGACTTGGAGAAGGAAATGTCAAGCCACTCCAGTGTTCTTGCCTGGAGAATTGCAGGGACGGTGGAGCCTGGTGGGCTGCCATCTATGGAGTCACCAATGAAGTGACTTAGCAGCAGCAGCATCAGCAGCAGCAGATACTTGAAATAGATTTACTATGGGTAAATAACACTTCAATGCCACAAAGGTAGATTTTTGTTCCTATGTCGCGTGCGCGCGTGTGTGTGTGTGTGTGTGTGTCTGTGTGTCTGTGTGCGTATGAGACCAGGAGAGACTGAATTCAAGATTATTCGTGAAGGAACCTTTCTACAACAAAAGTTTAAGGTAGATATCCAGGTTATGGCCCTTAGGGTCTAGAGTAACAACAAATCACACTTATGGATGAGTATGAAGTCTGAGGGAAAGTGTGTTACTGGTAAGTGTTGGGATTCTTTTCTACCTGGACTACTGCATTCTATAATGACACATGACCATCAGGTCAAAGGACAGCTACAGCTAAACAGAGATCCATGGAAGTTTCTGAAAAGGTGAAAGGTGACACAAAGTCATTATCTCAAGGCATTAAAGTGCAGTCATGTGGGAACCCTAGAAATGGAGAAATAATGAGAACACAGTTGTAATAACCCAGGTAGGTAGCAGGAGGGGGCTGTACAAGAAAGCTTAATAAAAAGTCATTATTAACAGTTTCACTTCCTCTCTTTTTTTTCCTGATGTCCACACTCATGGCAATTAACAGTCCTTCACCTGCCAGGTCTACTTTTGTTGAACTAATTTACCAATATAAAATGCTCTTGAAAATCAAAGTTCAAAATTGGGTTACAGTAATCACTATAATTTTTCATGTATCAACTCACAGACTATCAACTGTGCATCACTTACTGAATTTTAAAATATTTATCTTATGATATTAATATTCATTTTAGCAAAACTAGAATATATAGATAAAAGGATAAAAAATATAGCCCTACACCCAGAGAATATTTTTGCTTGCTAGCAAACCAAACATCTTTATTTATAGAAAATATTTATTTAAAAATACCTGAGATCAATGTCTGCCTTTCATTTTGGAAGCTTTTGCACAAGAACCTACATTTGTCATAATGTAGTTTTTACTGAAAAGATTAAGGAGGGGGGAAAAGGGAATTAACCTTTAGTGAGAATCTATAACATGCTAGGTAGCTTCATCTATATTATGTATTTTAAATTTCAAAGCAACTCTGTGAGATTGATACTATTTTGAGATGAGGAATTTAAGGCTCAAGAAGTACATTATAACCCAAAGGGAGGGTTGAGTCAAGGTTCAAATAGAAGTCTGCATAATTCCAAAACTATGTGTCTTACAGAATCACCTATATAACCCATGCTTTTTATTAAAAATGAACTTATTTCAAATTATTAGATTTTAGATTTATCTGTCTATTCCATATAAAATCATGTATGTTAGCCCATTAAAAGACACCAGAGAAACTGCTTAGCTTTCAGTTTTAGGACATAAAATTGTACTTATTTTTATTGGGAGGGAATGCTAGGCTTGGTGTGCCATGGTTATTATGACCTAATATTCTTCATATTATACATGTTAATTGCTCAGTCATGTCTCTCTCTTTGCAACCCTGTGGACTGTAGCCTGCCAGGCTCCTCTGTCTTCTGTAAGTTTTCCAAAAATTAAGACAGTAATCCTTTTGAATATCTAGTATTAGTGATAATATAACAATCTATTAAGTCCTTACAGGGAAACATCACATACACAGAGAGAATATAAATTTATGACTTTTTGTCAACCTAGACACACATATTCACTTTTAATTTAGTCAACTTTTCTTCACTTCTAACGTGTTAAATACAACTTATTGTATACTTATTACATGCCAGACACTATTCTAAGTTTTTGACATCTACTCTTTTATTCACTGTTGATAAAGTGAAAGTGAAGTTGCTCAGTCGTGTCCGACTCTTTGCGACCCCGTGGACTGTAGCCCACCAGGCTCCTCTGTCCATGGGATTTTCCAGGTAGGAATACTGGAGTGGGTTGCCACTCCCTTCTCCAGGGGATCTTCCTGACCTAGGGATCGAACCTGGGTCTNCGTGTCCGACTCTTTGCGACCCCGTGGACTGTAGCCCACCAGGCTCCTCTGTCCATGGGATTTTCCAGGTAGGAATACTGGAGTGGGTTGCCACTCCCTTCTCCAGGGGATCTTCCTGACCTAGGGATCGAACCTGGGTCTCCTGCATTGGAGGAGTCATATTGTTTACTGCCTGAACCACCAGGGAAAATTCTTTGTATTATAATTTATTATAAATTCCTAGTAAGTTCTGGTTGATTTCTACATATACTATTTTTTAAAATACTGAGTAGAATAGTAGTCCTTTATCCCACTAAGATCCGTTAGTACTCGTATTTATACATGAGATCATTCATATTTAGACTCATTCATTATGTTCACAGATTTCTAATGCTATTATGATACATTATTGTCATTAACAAGTTCTATTGTTCCTATCTGAAGCTTATGTGATTTAATCTGTTCTCTGGTCTTGACCCTATCTACTGCTGCTAGAAATGGCTTGTAGATGTTTTAACAGTGTACCCATGCTTTGAGAGCTGGTCAGCATTAGCTGGTGCTAATCCCAGAACTGTTTTCTAAAATATCATCTTTGCGCAAGGGCATTAGCTTTGGAAACAGTAACCAAGTTCTAATTTCTAGGGTTTCAGGTTTTGCTTTACTGCTTTCTTTATATCCTGAGTTTGAGGTGTTAAAATCTTTCTCATTGCAATAAAATGTGTACCCACTTCTGGGTCGAGAAGTGTATCTACTTGTACAGTTAGTCCCATAGCTAATTTAACAGGTGGCTCTTTTTCAGAAAGAAGGTTATTTTTAATTGTAATACAAAAGAACCAAGGTTGAGTGGACTGTTTCTTTTTTGTCTACCTGTAATGGAAAATGGACATGGAACAACAGACTGGTTCCAAATAGGAAAAGGAGTACGTCAAGGCTGTATATTGTCACCCTGCTTATTTAACTTATATGCAGAGTACATCATGAGAAACGCTGGACTGGAAGAAACACAAGCTGGAATCAAGATTGCCAGGAGAAATATCAGTAACCTGAGCTATGCAGATGACACCACCCTTATGGCAGAAAGTGAAGAAGAACTAAAAAGCCTCTTGATGAAAGTGAAAGAAGAGAGTGAAAAAGTTGGCTTAAAGCTCAACATTCAGAAAACGAAGATCATGGCATCCGGTCCCATCACTTCATGGCAAATAGATGGGGAAACAGTGGAAACAGTGTCAGACTTTATTTTGGGGGGCTCCAAAATCACTGCAGATGGTGACTGCAGCCATGAGATTAAAAGACGCTTACTCCTTGGAAGAAAAGTTATGACCAACCTAGATAGCATATTCAAAAGCAAAAACATTACTTTGCCGACTAAGGTCCGTCTAGTCAAGGCTATGGTTTTTCCTGTGGTCATGTATGGATGTGAGAGTTAGACTGTGAAGAAGGCAGAGTGCCAAAGAATTGATGCTTTTGAACTGTGGTGTTGGA
>SJYV01002182.1:1954417-1999477 GCA_006410875.1 Neotragus pygmaeus
AAAAAAACAAGAATAGATAAAGCTTGTCTCCAACACACCTCTTCTTAGGAAGTTACTTGAGGCTAGATTTCAGTGACACTAGGACCTAAGATCAGAGAAGGCGGTGGCACCCCACCCCAGTACTCTTGCCTGGAAAATCCCATGGACAGAGGAGCCTGGTGGGCTGCAGTCCATGGGGTTGCAAAGAGTCGGACACGACTAAGCGACTTCACTTCACTTTTCACTTTCATGCATTGGAGAAGGAAATGGCAACCCGCTCCAGTGTTCTAGCCTGGAGAATCCCAGGGACAGGGGAGCCTGGTGGGCTGCCGTCTCTGGGGTCACACAGAGTTGGACACGACTGAAGCAACTTAGCAGTAGCAGCAGCAGGACCTAAGATAGAAGAAAGAAGAAAAGCTGGGATGTAACCTACAAGAGCAGTAAAAAGAATTCTCCAGATGTCAGGTGCACAGCAGCCTGGACAGCAACAGTCCACATTGGAGCAGCATCCCAGAAGACCCCGAGAAAGAAGGATAAAGGCAGTCCTCAAGAGATTAAAGAATATAACTGATAGATTTAAAACAAGAATATGATAATGGCAAATAATGCAAGAAAAAAAAAAGGCAACTGGAAACTCCAAGGGAATATTGGTCTTAAAAAAAAATCAAGATCTTAATTGTGAAACAAACTAAAAGTGACATGAAATTAAATGATGAAGTGTAAGAAATGAGACCCCATTTGACTTGGTGTTAGACATGTTCTCCTTGACACTGAGTTGAAAGGCAAGAAGTGTAATCCCAGCGTTATTACTATATTTATATGAAACTACATAAGAATAACAATAAAGTAAATACAATCCATTTCCCATTTGAAGAGTCAACCTTTAGACAAAGCCTGGAAGACTAGGTTGTGTCCTAGCAGGACAGAACAAAATTTCAACAACCTTATTAATGTGAAACTGCGAGTACTGTGGCAGAAGATAGGACTTGGAAAAAGAAAGAAAAATAGCGGAAAGGTTAGGAAATTAGTAACGATGTTGTTGTTCAGTCTCTCAGTTGTGTCTGAATCTTCGCTACCCCATGGACTGGAACACGCCAGGCTTCCCTGTCCTTCACCATCCTCCGGAGCTTGCTCAAACTCATGTCCATTGAGTTGGTGATGCCATCCACCCATCTCAGTAACAGTATCTTAACTTAAAAGTAGGCAGTCAAGGGGCTTCCCTGGTGGCTTGGTGGTAGAGAATCCACCTATAATGCAGGAGACATGGTTGTGATCCCTGGGTCGGAAAGATCCCCTGGAGGAGGAAATGGCAACCTACTCCAGCGTTCTTGCCAGGAGAATCCCGCTGACAGAGCAGCCTGGTGGGCTGTGGTCCATGGGGTTGCAAAGATTTGGACAGAAAGCACAAGAAAGCAACTCAGCACAACAAAGCAGTCAAAGGGCACTGCTGAAAGATGATGGATCAACAAATAGGTTTAAGCATTTTGTTGAAGTTATAAAGGCAAACGGTAGAAAACGGGAATAGAATATAAATATTGAACATTGAAATCCATTCACACTCGGAATTCACAGACAGCACCTAATGAGCTGGTAAAGGAAGAAACAGAGATACAAATACATTAGAGGTACGATGTATATAACTCTACACATTATATGGGGGAATCCACCTAATGTCAGAAAAATTACAATATTATGCAATATTTTGAGCTACTCATTGTTTATCTGAAATTCAAATTTAATGGGGGATCCTGTACTTTTCCCCCCTCTCAATTTGGCAAGCCTCGATCCATTGGGAAAACTAAAACAGCTCAAAGAGGTTGCCTCTGAGAAGTGGACTGATGGTGGAAGAAGCTATAGCGTTTTTATCATGAACACATGTGTGATATTTGATTTGTAACCACATCTATTCATTATTTTGATAAGAATAAAAAATACTTCAAATGTGTTCAGTGCATTCAGTAAATCTATTACTTGAATGCATAGGAAGAGGCATGTACTTTTATTAATAGCAAATCAGTGCTATTCTACCCCCACTGAGTAAATTCAAGCAAGTATTTAAAGAATATTGGCTTGAGATGTTTGTATTATAAATATTGTAGATATTGATATTTTAAACATGTCAGATACCTACAGGTCTTGGGTACTTGGACAAAGTATGTCCAGATGCTATGGGTCCCTGAGCTTTAGGAACTTGGAATTTCATTGAAGACACAAGATATACATTGTGTGCAGAACAGCTAACCCTCCAAGAGATTTTGGCTTCCATTATTAGAAGCCAAATGATTAAAAAAATAAGCGGTAGGTCCTAAATGCTACAGGAGCTCAGATGAGAAAATAGACTATGGCCTGACATGATAGTGATGAAGATGGTCCTTAAAGGAGGAGTGGGGACTTGGGAAAGGAAGAGATAGAAATTTCAGTGCTTGCTTCTAAACTCTTGATTTTGAACTCTACCTCAAATGAGCAGGGGCTTCCCTGTGGCTCAGCTGGTAAAGAATCCGCCTGCAATGCGGGAGACCTGGGTTCGATCCCTGGGTTAAGAAGATCCCCTGGAGAAGGGAAAGGCTGCCCACTCCAATATTCGGCCTGGAGAATTCCATGGACTGTNGCTTCCCTGTGGCTCAGCTGGTAAAGAATCCGCCTGCAATGCGGGAGACCTGGGTTCGATCCCTGGGTTAAGAAGATCCCCTGGAGAAGGGAAAGGCTGCCCACTCCAATATTCGGCCTGGAGAATTCCATGGACTGTGTCGTCCATGGGGCTGCAAAGAGTTGGACATGACTGAGCAACTTCACTCACACAAGCAGCTGTCTGTCCTCCAGCACTTCTAAATGTTCCCTAAGGAGCATTTCTTTTTTGTGGGTGCCCAAACCTTAGATGGGCTTTCAAAGAGATGAAGCAATAGTCAAAAGATAATTGGGAGCCACTGCTCTGGCTGTCTAGCAAACCTTGGCCAGAAATCTTCATGCTTTGGCAGGCTGGGAGGACAAGGTTAAATCCTCAGGAAGAGGTTCCTCTTCTGATAACTAAATGCAAGGTGTTGACCTTGTTTGGATCCTGATTTGTGAAGCCATCTGTAAAAGTCCACTTGTAAGACAAATGTGACAATTAAACTTTGGCTCAGTATTTGATGATATAAAAAACTATTAATACTATAGATTTTTTATGTGATAATGGAATTATGATTTTTTTAAAAGATCCTTTATCTTTTAGAAATATACTTTGAAATATTTAGAGGTGAAACAATATGATGTGTGGGATTTGCCTCAGTGTAATCCAGTTATGGGGTGGGGGTTGGAGAGTAGGAAGGTTGAAACAGTATTGGCTATAAATTGATAATGGTAGATTCTGAATGACAGGCACATGGGAGTTCATTGCACTTTAGTATATGCTTGAAATTTTCAATAACGAAATTCCTCACATAACTTTCCTTGCTCTCTCAATAGACAAGGTAAATACTACCTTAGACTTATTTAACATGTCTAGTAGACCTTTACATCAAATAACTCTTTGATCCCTACAATAATCCAGTCAGGCAGTTTGAAACTTTTGCTGACGAGAAAATAGAAAAGAATAAAGCGGCCTTCCACTTGGAGAGATCTTTGCCCTCTCTCCCGAGTTTTGGCAGCATAGAAGCCACCTTCCTCGTGTCATGCAATGAAAGTCCCCCCTTGGCTCATTTTTTCGATGTATCAGCTGCTGGGCATCTGCTATTTGTCACACTTTCATGGGACTGCCGGAAAGACAGAACAGACATATTCCCGACTTCAAGTTCCTCAGATACTTTCCCAAAGTCAGATGTAACATTTCTCCCTCCATCTTGAGGTCCTTTAGCTGGAAACTCTGTAAACTAAGGAGGTAGAAACCACACGTGGGGAATACATCACTGCTCTGACAATACCCAAGAGCTTTCTAGCGCATCCATGAAGACTGGATCACAAGACAGGGCTCCTGGTGACTCAGATCCCCGCAACGCTTTTCTTCCCTCTGGAGAAAGAGCCAACCCAAGAGCCAGCCACCCTGGCCTGGGGCCAGAGCATCTTCCCATAACCGTTGCTGCAGGCCCCCAAAGAAGAAGCCTGAGCACCCCTAAGCCTGCCCCTGTCTACAGCCAGAAGAGCCAGGATCTGAGACCCGGCAGCCGGACAGAGCTGCCTCCCGCTGCAATGGTGCCGGCTCCCCCGCCAGCCACCCTCCCTTCCCTCGGATGCTGGCCTCTCCCCTTCCTCGGCTAGGCTTCTTCCCACAGCGCCACAAGCACAAGCCTCTCTGGGTGTCTCTCTTCCTGAGACAGCTTCCCGTCAGCCAGGCATTTTTTATGGTTCCTCCCCAGCATTCCGTCTCAAGCCACCCCCATCCTTTCTTCTCCCCATGGGGCTGAAACAACTACTGCCGAGGTCTCTAGGGAGGAGACTCTGCCGAGGACCCGTCCACAGTGGGCTGAATGCTGAGGCGGCCCACTTTCCGGGTTCTGGCCGCCCCAGCTTGCTTCCCCCGCTCTAGCCCTCCTGCTTGTACCCGTTCTGCTTCCTCTGTCTTCTCAGTCAGTACCTCCCCTTCCTCCCTCAGGCTGCCCAAGGATTTCAATGGCCTGGCTCCTCAGGGCTCACTCCAGAAGATCCTCCCCAACTGGAGGGCTCTGCCCATCTTCTCAGCCATGCTGGTCTCTTCCTTCAACTTAGCCTGGGCCAACTCATTCCATAGGGACAGCCATACCCAAGTCAGTCCCCCTCCCGCAGCTGTTCTGTTTCTCTTGCTGGATCCTGAATTTCATTAATTTTTACTTCTTAGCTGTGCCACATGGCACATGGGTTCTTCATTCTCCCACCAAGGTTTGAATCCGTGCTCCCTGTATTCGAAGCACAAAATCTTAACCACTGGACCACCAGGGAAGTCTCCTGGATCCTGCAATTCAAATTTGAGGAGGGTTTATTGAGCATTTATTATATGCTAGGAACTGTGCTAAATACTTACGCGTCTTATTACATTTAATCTGCCAAACAGTCAGGCGAGGACTATTAGAGAGGTTACCAAGTTTCCTGGGGTGGTAGAGCCAATATTTAAACCTGGCAGTCTGTCTCTCCAGAGAGAGCTGAAGACTGGGTTAAGTGAATAGCAATTATGTTATGAATAGAACCACCTCTGGACATAAAGTGATCCAAGTTCTACTTCCAGCTTTGCCTGGAAACAAATGTGCAATGATGGGCAAATCATTTAACCTCTCTGAGCTTGTATTATATGTGACATTAGCCATCATTAATGTAATTTTTAGAACAAATGGTCTCTTCCATCAAAAGTCTATGATTTAGAATGTAGGATCCATTAGAACTTTTAGCATCATTGTTAATATAGCCAAGATTTTCATGTTTAGACATTAGGAAGTAAGGGCTTTGTATTTTTATTTATTTAAAGAAAAATTTATTGGAGTATAATTGCTTTACAATGCTGTGTTAGTTTCTGCTGTACAACAAAGGGGGCTTTTTAATATGACCAAAAAATCCCCCCACGTGTATAGTAATTCACTCTTTTCAAAACACGTGAACGTAGAGTCTCAATAGGACCTCAGAATTCTGGGCAGTCAGTCATAAAAATACATTTGAACAGCTCTTCACAGTGATCAATGCATTTTTGCTCATTTCGGCCCTGCCCCACACTGTGAGGCAGGCGGGATAGGTAGGCAACGTTCCCAATCAGAGGTGAGGAACCTTCACNGAATTCTGGGCAGTCAGTCATAAAAATACATTTGAACAGCTCTTCACAGTGATCAATGCATTTTTGCTCATTTCGGCCCTGCCCCACACTGTGAGGCAGGCGGGATAGGTAGGCAACGTTCCCAATCAGAGGTGAGGAACCTTCACTCTGCCTTAATAGGTGACTTGCTCAAGCTCATATGTTAATAGGTAGTAGAAAAAGCAGTGAAACTGAAAGATCCTAATTCCCAGTCTAGAAATCTTTCCAGAAGGAAGTGTCTCTGTGTTCTGCAGAGTATTTTGTGCTTCTACAAATGTTGGGTCCTCCACAGACCGGAACCTGAACTTAGTGTAGAAGTTTCCAGATGGCAGAAAGATCTCTCCTGTAAGCAAGTACATAACCTGTCTTTATGGAGACCAAGATACCCAACTCCACGTGATTGTGGGTTTTTAGGATCACTGCTGCAATACAGAGGTTGAAAAGGAAGAGGGCTCTGGAATGAGAGAAATCCTGGTTCTCATCCTCACCTTGGGAAAATCACTTAAAAAATTTTAAACCCCTCTCAAAAATGGGGATGAGGATAACCACCTTGTAGAGAAGCAGTCAGAATTTCCAATCACAGGCAGAGACATCAGGAGGCACTTGATAAATGTAGCAGTATTAGAAAAAGAAAAGGCTCTTTTCTCCAAAAGGCCAGCATGGCAGACAGACCCAGCTTCTGGTTTCACTTGTTTCTGCAGGATGCTGGCTCCAAGAAAGGCACCCAACAAAGCAGACAGGTGACTTTAAGTCATGAAACATATATTCTCACCTTGGGCACCTGCTGTTTTTAATGACTAAAATTTTTCCCCCGATACAGCCATCATTTAGCAAATACCAGGGCTAGTTATTAATTTAAAAACATGTTCAGCCTGTGCTTACAGAAACTGCCATTTCCCCCCTCGGGAATGAGTTTTTAGTTATGTTTTTAAAATTAGCTGGCGCTTGAATTTCATTTTCCATCCAAGCTTGCCTGTTATCTGTAAGGTCACAGAAACACGTAGGCGGTGGACAGTCCAATCCTAGATATTAGGCTCTTGGAATTAAAAGCCGAAATAAGTACATAAAGAGAGAATGCCCAGGGATTTTTTTTTCTCTCCCCCAGAGCAGAGAGCCGGTCCCCAGCGAGGGGCAGGAGCCAGTTTTCCTCCTTAAGTGGCTCTTCTCTTATGTTTGGAGGTAAAGCCTGAGGAAGAGGAGGAAAAAAAGCCTGTGACCTATATCGTCAAGGTCTACTTCTCCTCCGCTCGGCAACAGGAAGGAATCAGAATGCATTCTGGAGGAAGAAGAAAAACCCAAGTGCTGATTGTCCCTTTAAGCCATTCCAATCACAGGCTCGCAGTTAAAATAATGCTCACCTACTGCGCTTCCAACTGGGCCATCTACCTTTTTCGCTGGCGGGGTCATGCCCAGTCAAGCCTGATGAGGCTGCCGCCGGCCCGAGAGCTCGCGGCAGGCCGGCTACACCTGTTTATCACCAAGTCACTTCATTTCCCCTCCCCTCCTCCCCGCTTGAAAAGAAGCATTAATTAAACCGGTAAACAAGCCGGCTCCCATTCTAAATCAGGGCTGCAGGCAACGGAGAGATAACTTGGGCTCCGGAGAAGAGGGATTTTCTGTTAATTTATGGAATCCACCGTCACTCTCTCTCCGAGCAGCCTGTTCCCCGCTTAACGGGGAAATTGAAGCAGACAGCCTTTGTCTAAACACTTCTTTTGCCCAGAATATCTTAATTTTTCTATTTGAATGTTTAATAAGGTTTGGGGGTGCCGCTGCTGGCTTTTTAAATTTTTAATGGTGCAGGCATTTGGGTGTTATCATTTGGCTCGTGGTTGCAGGGTGTCCGTCCTCCTGGGGCGTGGAGGGAAGGACCAGGTTTTTTTTTTTTTTTTTTTTTCCCAAGCTAGGCTCCGACGGCCGGCGAAAGAANTTAAATTTTTAATGGTGCAGGCATTTGGGTGTTATCATTTGGCTCGTGGTTGCAGGGTGTCCGTCCTCCTGGGGCGTGGAGGGAAGGACCAGGTTTTTTTTTTTTTTTTTTTTTCCAAGCTAGGCTCCGACGGCCGGCGAAAGAAGGAGACTGGGGTTTGGGGGAAGTTTAGGGGGGTCCCGGAAGTCAGGGCAGCCCAGCAACACTATGCCTACCTACCCTTTCTTCTTGTATGTTCCTCCATGCCCTGGGTTCCTGCAGACGACCTGGGAACGCGGCCCGGGCCCCGGTGAGCGCCGTCTTTCTCTCCCACCGCCTGGAGCACCCACCTCCGGCAGGGCACCCAGCCCGCGCTCGTGCGCCTCGGTCCCGCCTGGGAGGGGTGGGGGGATCCCTCTCCGTCAAAGGGCTGGACAGAGGCTCATTTCCGGCCGCGGCTGCGAGAACCCGGGCTGGCTAAATTAATTATTTCTTCAAGAAGGAGGGTGTGCGTGGGTCTTATTTCCCACTGATAATCTGGAATTACTCAGTTTAAGTGAGAATCACAGTGAAATTGTAGTTTTCATTATAGACAGTCCAAGAAAAAAAAAAAAACCTTCGTAAATCTTTGTCATTTCCGATGTAAACCTTCGTGAAAACACATAGGAAGGTCTTATCCATATTTCACGTCAGCCTGTTTCTCCGAGTGGCATATCCAGTAATCATGTTGACAAATTAATGGTAGAGAATTAGTTGTACATTAAAGATTTAAATTATATTATGCAGCACATTGTCATAAAATGATATAAAACAATAGGAAAATAAATGGAAATGAATTCAAGTTACTGACATGTACAACAGCAGACTGACATCTGTACACTTGGCGACGCGCGCCGCCGCTGGGGTGCAGCGCCGAGCGCCGATGTGGCGGCCCACGTCGGGGTTGCGGGCAGCGAGTCCTGCGCGCGGGTCGGCGAGCCAGGGGTTAAGCGGCGCCGATCGCGGCCCTCCCTCGGCTCCCCTCCCGGGCGTGCCGATTTTCAGGCCCGCCAAGCCGCCCAGGAAAAGTTTTCAATTCGACAAGGCCGCAGCGTTTCAGGGGCTGAGCTCCTTAGAAAGCTGCAGGGCCCCCGAGGGCCGACTAACAGGGAGGGGGCGGCCTGCCCCGTTCTGGACACGCTAATTACGAGGATTCGGTTTCCCGGGTCTGAAGGAATGCATTACCTGCAGCCAAGGAGGCACGGCCTCTCAGGAAGGCCCCTAGAGGAAGCTGAATGCCCCAGTGAACTCCAGCCTCGTCCCTGGGCTTATACCCACAACCCCGGCCCATGCTGAGCGACCGATCGCTTGGCCTTTGTCAGGAGTGTTGTCCAATCAGCCCCTGAATAGCGGAACTTCACAATGCCGAGTATGAATTAGAGGGGAACGAATGTGGATGCAGACTTTTTTTGCAACAATACCTAACTGAGCCTTTCAGACAGGACAACGGATGCACAAAAGCTCGACGGAAATTGGAGTAACTTTTGGAGGCCCTTGTAGCTCCCGTCAATAAGCGTTAGCTCCATAATGGCGGCATGGGCCTCCTCCATCAACCCCCCTTTTCTGTTAGATGGATCAATTGTTGTCGGGGGAGGGTGGGGAATGGTCATAAAAATTGGGCATTTTTGTTGTCCTTGTCTTGGAAACGGTGGCTGTCTGTTGAACGCGGCCAAATGGATTTGTCTCCTTTTTATGTGAATTGTGGATTTGGTCATTATTTGGCCCACCGTGGTAAAGTACTAACAACGCGCCCTCCCTTCTCTGCCCACCCCCAAAAGAACAGAATAGCTTCTTGAGCTATACAAATGTCAGGTCTCTGTTTTAAAATTTAGCTTTGTTTACCCAACAGAATGGAATTCATTACTGTGTAAAAGTGGTTCCATTTTCTGATCTTTTTATTCAAAATGTTGAGAGTATCAAAAAGCTCATTTGAAGGTCACAGGTTTATGTATCTATTCTGGTAAGTGTTTTAGAAATTCATATGGAGGACAAAAAAGGTGGAAAATGTGAAAACATACTGTTCATTGTTTATCCTAACCTTGCCATGGTTATTAGATAAATGAGTGTAGGGGGGAAAAAAATGGCATTAAAAGCCATTGTGAACTGGGATTTTTTTTTTCCCCTGAAGACTGTTAATTTTAGCCCTTGATCTGTAAAGGTCAATTTCTAATTCTTTTAACTGTGCAGTTTATATAACTTCTGCATTTCAAGTCTATAAAAAGCTTTCGCAGACTTTTCATAATGTAAGTAGCAATTTATTTCATTACGGTTTGAATTTTTTATGCAACTCCTATGGACGTTTTGATGAAATTGTCAGGCTTAAAAGCTGGAGTGCTTTTCATTTGGNCATTTCAAGTCTATAAAAAGCTTTTGCAGACTTTTCATAATGTAAGTAGCAATTTATTTCATTACGGTTTGAATTTTTTATGCAACTCCTATGGACGTTTTGATGAAATTGTCAGGCTTAAAAGCTGGAGTGCTTTTCATTTGGGGGTGTGTGGACTTTTTTTCTTTTTTTTTTTGCTCCGATCCATTCTTGCTGGATAATTTAAAATTAGTGAGATTAATCAGTTCAGTGATGTAAAAAGACCACACTTTGGTTGGAACAAGGTCTGAGGCAAAATCATTTTATTTTTTATTAGTAAATGATTTAAAAGGTCTTTTCAGCTAGTTATCCAAAGCCGATATTTAACTGTTACTTATTCCACTAGTTTCTATCTTTTGTGAAAAGAACCTTCCAGCCTAAATCTCCTCGCTCTGTCCCATGCTAATTGCAGCTTACATTATATAAATGGCTTTGTAAAGAAAACTATAACTCGGAGCCTTGAAAGTTGCGTGTTTCTATTTGCTCAAACTTGATGCACTTGTTTGGAGAGGGTCATTGCAGGGAAAGCTGTGTAGCCTGTAAGAATGTCCTGGATAACAAGCTTAAACAGAACCTTTTGTTGTGCTTAGTATTCTCAGGACTCCAAAATGAGGCCTCCTTTTTCTAACTGCGGGCTGAAGTGGTTCATTACTGCTGTTTCCTCCGCCAGGCCAGGACTCAGCCATTCCCACTACTGAAGGTCTGTAACTTCCTTAAAAAGGAAGAAGGAAAACATGGCCCAGAAAGGTCTTGTTAGCACTTCCTATGTGAAATTAGCAGCTTTCTAAAAGGTACAACTCCAATTACCTCACATTGTGGAGGCGAGCACAAACTCAACAATACGCACAGCCTAGCAAGTGACATTCTGTCTTTCTAGAGTTACTTCCCTAATTAGGAATGAAGAAGCTCTATTCTGCTGAGTGCATCTATTTACAGTGGCCACAATGCTTTAACTTGAGCATCCTTCTCAAAGACTAGTGTTAAAAAACACAAGTGCTCTTTTCGCAGAGCTGACTATGGTGAGGCGACACATTCCTAACGGTTACGCCCTCGGAAGAAAAAAAAAAAGTGTAGCCGCTCTGGCCGGATTGTTAACACTTCAGGATTCATTTTCCACAATAACACCCCTGCCCAGAGAGCTCTGGGAATTACAGTGGACAATGGGGAGGCATTCTTAGGAGGGTCTAATGATGGAATAAAAAGAAAAATATTTATTGCTTTTGACAGTTCTACAAGGGGCAAAAATCCTTGTCGTGGCTAAAGTTTCCCTAGCTGTTGGAGGAAGNCTGCCCAGAGAGCTCTGGGAATTACAGTGGACAATGGGGAGGCATTCTTAGGAGGGTCTAATGATGGAATAAAAAGAAAAATATTTATTGCTTTTGACAGTTCTACAAGGGGCAAAAATCCTTGTCGTGGCTAAAGTTTCCCTAGCTGTTGGAGGAAGGCGGCTCACGGGGACTCCAACAATCCCCCTTCCTTTGTTAGGAGGCTGAGGACCAGGGCCAAGCTGGGAAATTAAAGATTAAGTTCATTAAGGTAAGATAATTGTGCGGAGGCATTGTTGTTGATACAGGTGGAGCTATGGGGGCTGGGGTAGCAGGCCCACTTACATGGAGGGACGACCCATTAAGCAGGCTTAACGGCTGGGCAATGCAACTATGTTTATTATTTGCCTGGTGGCCAACCTGTGCTTTCACTGGTTTCATTAGTCAACAGCACCTCCACAAAAGAGGGCCAGGACTCCCTGCTGGGAACCAGGTAGAAAAGGCAAAAAGCAGTTTTTGGAAAAGGGAATCCAGTCCTGTGGGCCCTCCTCTTCCCCTGACACCCGACCCCACGTCTAAGTTCCCCTCGGTCCCCATCCTGGCGAGACAGGACCGGCCTTCCCTGAATAGGGAGAAGGGACAGCACCATCCCACCTGGGGCGTGCCTTTGGGTCTTTCTGCACACTGAGAAAAGATATTTGTGCAGAAGAACACATTGGATGCCCCTCTAAAAGCAGGCCTTACACCCTTTCCTCTCAGTAGAGTCTTGTGATTGAGTTTTCAATCTGGGAGTTCACAAAGTGCTTTCTTTCCCCAAAGTTAGTATCTCCTCAGAAACCAGCTATTTTGGAAATTTGGGCTGCCTATCTTTCAATTCATTATTCTGAAAAACAAAACAAACATCCCCCCCCATTCCTACACACACGCACACATACTCTCTGCATTGTTATTGCAAACTGTATTTGTCTTTGTTAAAAAGAACTCCTCCCTGCCCACCCCCTAACTTGGAGACCCGTAAACACCCGAGAACTTTACAAAGGAAAAAAAAAAAAGAGCCTGTCTGGAATTCTTGTGAGCATGGGATCCGTCCTGGCTGTTTGTTTGAAGGAAGAAGGTGCAAACGGAGGTGCTCAGATAGTGGTCAGATGGCTGAGCGTGTGTCTGGTGTGACGGTCAAGAAAATCATTCTCATGCAAGTCTCCTCTTTCCCCCAAGTGTCTTGAGAAGAAGGAAAAACTTCTTCTTTACTTTTGGTGAGATCAATAGTTCTGTTTCTGGTGAGCAGCTGAGAAATGCAGTTAAGAATTGAAGATGTCTTTCATAACACATACCCTGAGAAAGAAGCCCTTGTTTATTTGCATGATAAGGTCACTTATGACACAAAATCTCACCAGCTTTCTTTTTTTTCCCCTTCCTGCCCTCCCTCTAGCCCCGCTCTGAGGAAAACAAACAGTGTCATAATGATTTTGGTAAATAGAATTCTTTTAAAACCACCTGATCGTGGGGCAACATTCTGAGGGGACCCTAGGATTTAGTGTTGGTGTGTAAAAAAGGACTTAATTTTAGAAAGGTTTGCATATATATATATAGAGAGAGAATATCACATGGTGAGATTTTTCAGAAGTTAAAAATACATGTTTTGATTCCTTTAGATTCTATCATGTTGCTGTGCTTCTTGTTATTTTCTTTTAAAGGAACGGTGATATTAGATTGTTGATTTCCTTGAGCCTACTGGGCATCTGTAGTGTAGAGTGAAATGGAGAGTCTTTCAGTTATTTTTATAGATTATGTCAGAGAAGTTTTTGAATAAAACATTTTCAGTGTAATGTGCTTATCAGTTTGGGCAGAACTAGAAATAATTCACAAGCAAGCCAGCGAGCAACATTGACCAACTTCTCGGTGTTTTTCTCCCCTTGCGCTTTATGTCAGGATTTCTTTTTATTTATTTCCATGAGTGTCCTTTGTCCTTGAGAATGTTGAATAGACTTCTTTCAAAAGTTATCAGAGACTGGTCTGAAAAATCAGAGGAGAAATTAGGGACATCTGAGTTATTTTCTAAAATGGGTTAATGAAGAGAGGAGGGTTTGCATTTTCTTTTAAAGACCTAATGAGCAAGCAAAACAGCCGAGGGAGGAAGGCTTGCAGGCTGGTACATTGTGATCTTTCAGAAAGCAGAAAGGAAATTCTGATACAGACCAGATTCCAAACTGTGGCTTACTCGAAGTACGTTAACTTTCTGAGAACAAGTGAGTAATCGCTGGCCTTTCACAAATAAAAATATAGCCTGAAAACCTTGTGCAATGTCCTCAGCACTTAAACATCTATCTCCATAAACAGCTCTTTAACAGAAGAGAAAAACTGTGTTGTCAATAGTCAGAAAACAAAATATCGCTCCTAAACCAGTGGAAACTGCATTGATAGTTTCAACCCTGCTGACTTGAGATTGTTAAAACCTTTTCAGTAAGAGGCTTTTTCTTGACTGCCTGAAAAAAAGGAAACAAGCCTGTCATCACATTGTCACATAAGGAGGGAAGCCTGATTTTGGAAATTATTTGTAAGTTTGAGGTTCTTAGGACAATCACCTTGAATTGGGAACCATGATTAACGTTGGTGAAAGGACAGGAGTGTTAGGGACACTGCTGCATTTCTCAGGTGTACTTGGAAGATTTCTTGGACGGAAAAGAAACTCAAGAGTTTCTGCACTTGGGCAAACTAAACTCCATCCTTTCCCTTCCAGCATGCTGGGAGCCAGAGGAGCAGCAAACCAGGCAGCCAGGGAGGAGGATTCTGAGAAATCCTGCAAATGCTTCTCACTAAGCCAAGAGGGCTTTAAATATCTCAGGTTCTTTGCATGACAATTTCTAGAAATTCTATTGGAACTTTAACATTTCATCTATTTCTTTCTTTCTTTTTCTTTTTTTTTTTCAAAAAAACTTCCTTCTCCAAAAACTGTTTATGGGCTCTTTGTTACCTTGATATAAAATAATGAGACTATACCATGTTGAATTTTAATGAAAGCTATTAGGTTGCTATTCCCTAGTCTCTGCAGTTTTTTTTTTTTATTAAAGTAAATTTATATAATATAAAATAAACCACTCTACAGGGTATAATTCTCTGGCATTTAGTCTGTTCACAATGTTGTGTCTGTAGTTTCACTTTTAGTCATAATTTATCCCAGTTGCGGAATCCCCAGCAAGTCTTTGTAGAATAATTATTAATTACTGATATTCATTCAACAAACAAAATGGTCACTTAGCAAATTGTTCCAAGAGTGGGACCAGGCTAAGCTCTGTTATGGGTTAAAAAGGTGAAAAGGGACCTTCATGCCCTCAAGAATTTTTTTTTTTTAATTCCAGAGAGGTATAACCTGCTCTACAGCCATCAACAACTTGAGTCGGGAAATACTTATTATTTTCATTAAAAAACTCAATTCAGCCCCACGGAGTTTTATCATCCTAAAACATCACTGTGTTGCTGAGTATTTCAGCAACACTAACCAAGATAATTAGACAACAAAGGGTTGAGAATATTTACTGTAATGTTTTTCTCAGAGTGATTTCATTTTCTCTGACATGTTCCAAAGTTTCCAAAACTTGTAATACTTTGTTCAGCAATGTTCCCTTTGATGGGTGTTTACATTGAGTAGGTCTATTATTTCAGTGTGAAATTCTCTTGTGTAGCCTTTCAGCAAATTTCAGCTTGTGTGGTGGTAAAAGGTGGGAGGAGGCTCCATGGGGACAGAAGTTGTTTAACTTTGCCAGGAAAGCTATGTATGTTTCTCAAAGAACTTGAACACAAATACTGACTGTAAGGCAGATGGCTCAGCACTCAAGACGGGCAATGATAAAAGTGATGAAACCAAGAATACATGTTCCTTAAACCAGATTTTAAAGATGAAAACTGTTTAAGGAAAAAAATAGCATGATCCATTTGTTAAAATATTTATCTTTTTCTGAAAATATATCTTTTTTGAATAAGATCTATATTTGGATAGTGAAAATGATGCTGATGGTGGTGATGGTGATGATGGTGGTGGTTTGGAGGTGAGACAGTGTGCAGAGGAAATGTGACAGAGAACTTGCCTCAGTAAGGTTAGGTTATACAGCTTTGTGTAACTGGTGAGGGGAGGGGCCTCTTTGACCTAGAATATGAAAAGATAGAACAAATGGACAAATGTTTGTTGGGTTAACTTCAGCAAAGTCTGTGCGTAGTGTCATTTGGGGAAGAAAGACAGTAATCAAAAGAGCTTCTGATTCTTGATTGTTGTGGGGTCCAGACCTAGATCTGGTCCTTTCTAGCGGTGTGTCTTCGGGCAAGTTCCTTAACTGCTCTGGGCCTGGATTCCCTCCCCTGGAGGGACAATAAATAGCTGCTTGCAGAGTGCCCTGTGAGGATCAGCAGAAGCATGATGCTAAATCATGTCCTCCACGTTCAATAAACCGGTAAGTGCTGAGACAAATGAGCTTGTCAGTGCTGTTTGCCATGCCATCCAGTCAGAGAACGTAGTCTGATGTTCTACCAAGGAAAACAAAGTACCATTTGGTGTGAGTTTTGCAAATCATAAAGCATCGTGTTAATTTATGGTAGTGTGTGTGATATCAGGGGAAATCATTTTTAAAGCCATATATAAGAAAGGAGGGAGGCTTCAGGATGAGTTGCTTTGGTTTGATTGTTGGCCACACCACTGGGCATGTAAGATCTTAGTTCCCAGACCAGAGATAGAACATGCGCCCCCTGCACAGGAAGCATGGAGGGTTACCTGCTGGACTGCCAGGGGAGTCCCAGGGTTGGTTATTTTGAATGGGAATGTCTAGAATCTATAGCTCTGACTGTTGAATACCATCCCTTGCTGCCACTGAAAGCTTACAAATATCACCTGAAAAATCATTTCAATTTGCCATTGGACTGGAACCATCAATTTATACCTGAAACGTGTCAAAATGTTGGGTATTTCTATAATGAAAAAAATGATTAGAATTGCCATGTTTAATTAAAATGTTAATCCACTGTCATCTTACTTGATCTCTATTTATAGAGATTTTCTATTTTCTGTTAAGATATGTTATTATTAAGTGAAAATCCTGCTGTTTAGCCAGTGACTGATGCAAACTTAAGAAAGAGGTGACAATCTGCTAGGAGTGAGGAGAGGTGACTCTGTCGGAAGACTGTCTCTTGGAGTTGAAGAAAGAGTGACGCAGGAGAGCCAGAAAGACCACCTGTCTCTCAAACCCTCCCCAGCCAGCTCCCTGATGTTCAAAATATTTTGACAATAGACCTGGCTGAAATGCAAATACTCTGGGGGAAAGGAATGCAAAAATTTGAGTTAACGAAAAGGTATAAAACGTCTGATACACAGTCTTTTCTTGAAAATGAGGGTGGAGGGGCTTGAGGGGNTAGAGATTTTCTATTTTCTGTTAAGATATGTTATTATTAAGTGAAAATCCTGCTGTTTAGCCAGTGACTGATGCAAACTTAAGAAAGAGGTGACAATCTGCTAGGAGTGAGGAGAGGTGACTCTGTCGGAAGACTGTCTCTTAGAGTTGAAGAAAGAGTGACGCAGGAGAGCCAGAAAGACCACCTGTCTCTCAAACCCTCCCCAGCCAGCTCCCTGATGTTCAAAATATTTTGACAATAGACCTGGCTGAAATGCAAATACTCTGGGGGAAAGGAATGCAAAAATTTGAGTTAACGAAAAGGTATAAAACGTCTGATACACAGTCTTTTCTTGAAAATGAGGGTGGAGGGGCTTGAGGGGTGCAACCTGGGGAGAAGGAAAGGTATCTTGACTGAATTTATAATTTTGCTAAAATTGACCCTAACTCAGAGGAAAACCAGATTTCCTGGGGATGGAGAGAAGGAGAAAGATGGAGTGGAGTTGAGCCTGAAATCTTGACCTTAGGAACTGATATTATCTCTGCTTTATTGTCCAGACATTGATTAGATACAAGGCCAGTCTCTAGTGGGGTGTAAGAGCAGATCCGAGGGTCTGCATTCTGGGTCCTTAGGAAGGACTTGGAATAGTCCAACTACAAGGGTCTCTTCTTAGATTGAATTCAACCCATCATCCTACCTGGGTTATTTCCCCAACCAACCTTCCCATCTGATTCTTCCAGGGCTTAAGGGATGTCACCTTCATATCATCCCCTTCTTTCCCTCTCTAGTCACTTTGGCCCCAGGCACCTCTTCCCCAGCTCTGTTGATGTAGATTCTAGCTTTTCTTCCCCAGCCATTGATCAGCTCCTAGCTCCTCCTCCCAGCCATTTTTTCCCCCAGCATTTATTTATTCGGCTGTGTTGGGTCTTAGTTGCTACACATGGGATCCTTGTTGCTGTGCGTGGGCTTGCTAGTTGCAGTGTGCAGACTCAGTTGCTCTGCAGGAACATGAGATCTTAATTCCATGACCAGGTATCNTGAACGAATTTTGCAGTGAGTGGGCCTCAGAGTGTCACTGCTCCTCACTTGTCTGTGCGTGGGTGGAAGAGGTTTCAGATGGAATGTAGGATGCCCAGTTAAATGGGAATTTCAGATAAATAGCCAATACTCTTCTTTAGTATTTAGTACATGCTTATGCTAAAAATTATGCATTGTCTCTCTGAAATTCACATTTACCTGGATGTCCTGTACTTTTACTTGTTCAGTTGGCAACCCTAGTCATGAGGGTCTTTTTAATGTCACATCACCAAAATCCTCAGACACGCCAAGGAAAAGAGCAGGAAACTGGTTCTCCAGAGATGAATCACTCACTATCTTCTAATTTTAAAAATACAGATGGGGTGCATTTTTTTCTTAAATGGCAAATAATCCTACACACGCAGTAATTTAATTTCCATTTGAAATCACAGTTTCCATCTCTTCTGGCATCAGAATATTTTAAGTGTTCATCCACTCTGACTTTGGCTAATCCTGGCACCCAAGCCATTCACCCTGGGGACATGCATGCCTGTGATCATTTGGAACATTCCCTGAAGGCTGACACATGGGGGTCTTGCTTACCAGCTGGCTAACCATCTCGATGTGTGGCATTTATTACATTCATATTTCTGCACATCCTGCGTGGCTTGACCTTTAATCCAGAACATCCTGGTCAAGACGCTATTAGAAACCGGACTTGGTTTCCCAGAAGCTTCATTTTCATTGTGGCAGGTGTCAGGAGATGCTCTCTAATCTCCCTGAGGTCCTTTTGAGTTCACCTGCATGAGAGACCTGGAATCAGCTCTGTTCACTGGTTGTACCTCAGACTTCCTGGAATGAGGAGTGGCCAGGACCCAGGTGGGGAGCACAGTCACACTTTGGCCAGGATAGAGTCTGCTGGGACTTGGGGAACGGGTGAGGGGGATGGGTGAGGGCTGAGACCAACCTGGGGTAAAGGCAGGGGCTGCCAGGAAGGGCCAAGAGAAGAAAGGAGCATCTTTCATGGGTCTTTTCTCTTGTGGTCGTCCTCCTAAACACTGAATTTTAAACCTCCCTCCCCCTGACTGCTTTCCTAACTCACATAATTTAATCTTGGTAGCATGCAATTACTTATGTGTCTGTTGATTTGGAGAGTTTTTATTTTTTTAAAAAAGAAAAAAACCGCTTTTCAGATGCAGGAGCAGCTGGGCTGATGAAAAGCCACCAAGTTGAAGTGGGGTGGGGCGGTAGACAGAAGGTAGTGGCGCCTTGTGAACTGCAATCTTCACGTTACAAATGCAGGGAGCAGGAGCAGAGGCAGACAGGGGAGGCTGGGGCTGCCACGCAGCTCAAAGGCACTATCAAAAGTCTGGGGTCTCACCCAGACGACGACCAGGTGGGAGGAGGGCAGAGAGGTCGCACGATCCAGGGATGTNGGAGCAGGAGCAGAGGCAGACAGGGGAGGCTGGGGCTGCCACGCAGCTCAAAGGCACCATCAAAAGTCTGGGGTCTCACCCAGACGACGACCAGGTGGGAGGAGGGCAGAGAGGTCGCACGATCCAGGGATGTCTGAGTTACTGAACATCTGAACTCAACATTTTGAATTTAGGAAGTTTTTGGGCTGAGGGACTGGAAAGTCTGTGTCCTTTCAGGGCCTCAGTTTCCCTCAGGCTCAAAAGTGTGGAGGGCAGTCTTGGTTACTAGCTGGCCAGGACAGCGAGGGGTTGCAGGTACTTGGACTACTTTCAAAGATAATACCATCCAATGTCAAGTTAGAATAGGTTCAAAGTGAACAGGGCAGAGAATGCCTTTCCAGAAACATCTGTAGGGTGGGGGAGGCTGGAACATACAGAGGTGTCATGCAAACTGAGTTCTTCTTTGAAAACTCTGCTCCCCTCTGGAACAGAAAATGGAATTTGCCTTATAACTAAAATCCCAGCTTTGCTTAGCTGTCACTCACTTGAGGGGGCCTGGTGGGAACTAGTTGACATGGGGCCGAGCAGTCCAGGGATATCAACCTGCCCTTTCGGGCTTTCAGAGTCCCCAAATTTCTCAAATGCGTAGACTCAGACTGAAACAGAACACCCCACAGGGATCTCATCACCCAGTGCCCCATTTTATTCCATCTCCGAAGGGAGGGGTTATATGGGGGTAAAGTAGCCCTAGGTTGTATTTTAGAATCTGTGATTGAAAAAATTTTTTTCTATCAGGAGATCTGAGAGAGGGGGTCCATGGAGATGACAAGGCCTGATTAAAGCCACTTAAGGGATTATATAGAAGACTTGACATTGAGTTGCCCTCTGGCCACCCAGTCAATAAGGAAGGGGCTGACAAGATGGGTGAAAGAGGTGGGTGTTGAGGGGAGGTGGCCTGTCAGACTGGTGGGTACTGTTAAGCCCGACAACCCTTGCTCCATCAGACAGGGTCTTCTAACACATCAAGTGTTTCCTTTCTGGATCTGGGGGTCCTCTCCCAGGTAGGAAGGACCCTGTCTGACATGACCAATGAGGTAGGGTTATTTGAAGGTCTAAGAAATCAGGTGATGGGGTTTTATAATCCCCACTTCTCCATTCTCTTCCCTTTGTGGAAAGTTACGTTCATTCTATGTTGGCGTGATGGGTAGGTTCACTGGTGTTGGGGCTTTTCTGGTGATGTATGGGGCAAGGAGAGCTGGACTGGCATGGGCTGAGGGCTACAAACAAGCCAAGTTCATGGTTGGGGAACCACCTGGATGAAGTGGAAACCCTCTGAACACTACTGAGAATAGAACCCGAGATGGGGTGAGGGCCTTGAGTCCAGGGGAACAATGGACTCTCTGAGCCTCTCTCCTGGGTCCCCCTCTTCCTCGCCATTTGTGTGTTGGTGATGTTCAAGGGGAGCCAGAAAACTGGCCTCTTGTATAATTCGATAATTGGCTGTAATCCATGTATGAGATATTTGGAGATCTGCCTCTCCATTAACTCCCACTGAAGAATAATCACATCTCCGTATACAGGCCTTTGGGCCAAGTTCTCCCCTCACATTTCTGAAGCTCCTGTCTTAACCTCCACTCTACCAAAGTTGGTTGTGATTGCCCACACACCATTTGTTACATTCTTAATTTACCATGCATTTTTAAAAAATCCATATTCAAAGGGAGGACCTTCCATTGACATTTTTGAGTAAAGGTAGGAGTACATTTCTTAGAAGCTGACAGAGTAGGGGTCCATCAGGCAGAGAATGTGTGTACTCGATGTGACCAGAAGAGGATCCCGACAAGAATCCTGGGCATCGGGGTGCAGTGTTGGAGGGGCAGGGGTTCACATTATAGGTGTGAAACTAAGCAGTGCCTCTGGTTGCCATGGAGACAGCACTTGGAGGTTGTTTAGATGTGGGAGGGTTGGGATGAGAGGCCTGATACTCTTTCTAGGAGGGGGCAGCAATGAGCCAAGGACAGGTAAGTGTGTGAAGAGTTGTCTGGTTTGGAGCTTCTGGGAGTTCAGCCCCTTCTCTGTGTGCTGGCCTCTGCGCATCTCTCTCTGGGTGGGAAAGCATTCAAGGAAAGGATGGGAACTAAGACGGGCTAGAGACTCTCCCAGGTGTGCAGCGCCAGCAGTGCCCACACAAAGAAAGCCTTTCAGCCCCTGAAGGGTTGCTCCCCACGGGAGGAGGAAGCAGCCTCATGCAGAACAAGCTTCTAGATTCAGATACCAGAAGTTCAAGTTGAATGTGTACTACGTGCTGGTGATGAGTTATCCATTCATTCAGGCAGGTCTGCAGACTAGGCGGTGACATAGCCGATATTCTGGGAGGGGCAGAGACCAAAGGGCCCCTCTGTTTCCAAATATCCCTCCAGAACTTGGCATGAATCTGGATATCCTTCCATTTGAGTTCCAAGCTTTTGTCCCAGCATCTTCTCCCCAGACTTTTCCTTCTTGTTGCAAGTTCTCCTAAGATTGGGGGCGGGGGGGGGCGTGTCACACACTGAGCCCCTATGACCTCAGTGTGGGCTGAGGAGGGACCTCAACACAGAGCCTCAGGGACCCTGGACCAGGGGAGGGATGCTGGGAGAAGGGAGGATGATAGAGAAATGAGGGGTGGGAGCNGGGGGGGGGGGGTGTCACACACTGAGCCCCTATGACCTCAGTGTGGGCTGAGGAGGGACCTCAACACAGAGCCTCAGGGACCCTGGACCAGGGGAGGGATGCTGGGAGAAGGGAGGATGATAGAGAAATGAGGGGTGGGAGCTTCCAAAGGCAGATGCTCTGACCCTCCCACTTCGTCCACATGAATAGTACATTGAAAGCATCTCCTATGGGCCCTACAACTCTCTGTTCCACTATGCTTGAAGGTCTGAGAGTTCAGAAGCTTGAGAGGTGGGTGCTCTGAAAGGGGGCAGTTGCTACCATGGGCCATGTTGGTTTAAGATATCAAGCATCAGGAGTAAGAGAAAAATGTTTTTTTCAGAATTGCTTTTGGCTTCTTATGCCAGACCTGGAATGCCTGGTGAGTAGGATATCAGGTTAAACACGGCACCAGGTCCAACTAGGCTTCAACATGAATGGCAAGTGATTTTTTTTTTAGTCTAAGAATATCCCATATATTGCATGGGGCAAAATTATAATTATTCATTGTTCATTTGAAATTCAAATTTAACTGGGCCTCCTATTTGCTCAATCTGGCAACTCTACCTGTGAGTGGCTGGAACTCTAGGGCCTTTCCTTGACTTCCTTCAACCTGGAATTTCCAAAAGGATCAGCAGTGGTTTCTATCCCTCTTCTTCTCCCCCTCTCTTCCCCTCCTGCTTCCCTCTTCCCTCCCGCCCCCTCTCTCTCTATGGCTCTCTGTCTTCCAAAACAGAAGTTTTAGAGTCAGACACCTGGATACAATCCTGTTCTAAAAATTACAGCCTGCATGGTCCTGGTCAAGTGACTTTACCTCCAAGCTTTAAGTCCCTCAGGTAAGATGCGGATGACAGTAGGGCCTCATGAAGCCATTCTCAAGATTAAATTAACTAATATATGGAAAGGAACAAGTACAGTGTCTGACATCATATTACTGGCAGACAGCTTTGGAGTTGTCAGTGTTCCTTTCAAACTAAGGTGTTGATGTGGACAGGTGCCATCTGTCTCCATCCCCACTCTGACCCAAGGCACACCCTGGCACCTCTTCAAGTTTAGAAGAGTCCTCTCAGCATTTTTGAGCAAAGGAGATTTTCCTTAGGAGAACCAGAGGTGGGAAATTAAAACAGACCTAATCTGGCCTGACACTTGCTTTCACACAGTGTTTGAGCTGTGGATGACTTTTGCCTTTTTAAATGGTTGAAAAAAATCAAAAGAATAGTATTTTGTGATACCTGAAAATTTCATGATTAAAAACATACATCTACAAACACCTGCACATGGATATTTACATGGATATTGCCAACTTAGGAATAATTGGAAGCATCTGGAAGCAACCAAGATGTCCTTTGTGGGTAAATGGATAAATAAATGTGGCACATCCAGACAATGGAATATTATTCAGCACTAAAAAGAATTCAACTTTCAAGTCAGGAAAAGACATGGAGGAAACTTAAATGCGTGTTACGAAGTAAAAGAAGCCCATCTGAAAAGGCTAAATACTGTATGATTCCAGCTAGATGACATTCTGGAAAAGGTAAAACTATGGAGACGAGAAAAGAGATTAGGAATTGTCAGGGGCAGAGGCAGGGAGTAGGATGAGCACAGAGGCAGAGCTCAGAGGACACTTAGGACAGAGAAACCACTCCGTCTGATACTCTAATGATGGTGGGTACATGTCATCCTACATTTGTCTAAACCCATGTGATGTCCGACACCGAGAGTGAACCCTAATGTAAACTGTGGACTTTGGGTGATTATGGTGTTGGTGCAGTTCAGCAACCGTGACACATGCACCACGCTGGTGGGGGGTGCTACTGGAGGCAGAGGTTTGTTGTAGGTGTAGGTGAGGGCAGGGGTTAACTCTGTACCGTTCCCTCAATTTTGCTGTGAATCTTAAACTGCTCTAAGAAAATAAAATCTTGATTTTAAAAAGTTATATGAAAGAACAATTTTTAATTGGCGTACAGTCATACTCACTCGTATTATCTATGGCTGCTTTCCCTCTACAATAGTTGAGTTAAATCATTGCAAGAGACTGTATCTGGGCCTTTCCCTGGTGGTCCAGTGGTTAAGACTCTGAACTTCCTGTGCAGGAGATGTGGGTTCGATCCCTGGTCAGGGAACTAAGATCCCACCTGCTGAGCAACATGGCCAAAGTGTGACAACCTAGAGGGGTGGGATGGAGTGGGAGGTGGGAAAGAGGTTCAAGAGGGAGGGACATATGTATACCTATGGCTGATTCATGTTGATGTATGACAGAAACCAACAGAATATTGTAAAGCAATTGTCCCTCAATGGAAAATAATTAAAAAGAAAAAAAAGAAAATTTTTTAAAAATGTAAAAAAGAGACCGTATATGCCTGTAATGCAGGAGACCCAGACTTGATCCCTGGGTCAGGAAGATCCTCTAGAGAAGGAAATGACAACTCACTCTAATATTCTTGCCTGGAGAATTCCACGGGACAGAGTAACCTGGTGGGCTACAGTCCATAGGATTGCAAAGAGTCGGATGCCACTGTGTGACTAACGCTTCCCTTCATCACCTAAAGTACTCTTTGGCTCTTTTTAGAAGAAGACTGCTGACTCCCTGCTTGGGGAGATGAACAATGGCTCACCCTCAGAGCAGGGTACCATGCAGTGGTCACAAAGGCATCCACAAAGGTAAATTTTAGAATATAATGTTGAATGGGGAAAAAGGAATTTTCAAAAGGATCCATAAAATATGGTACCCATCATACACAATTTTAAGCAGCAGATATTATTATAGGTGTGTGTGAGCTAGTCGCTCAGTCGTGTTAGACTCTGAGGCCCCATGGACTGTGGCCCATCGGGCCTCTCTGTCTATGGGATTCTCTAGGCAAAGAATACTGGAATGGATTGCCATTCCCTTCTCCAGAGGAACTTCCTGCCCAAGAATCAAACCCTGGTCTCCTGCATCACAGGCAGTTTCTTTACCATTTGAGCTATAGGGAAGTCCTAGATATTATTATAGCATATATTATTTATAGATACTTAAGTAGCAAAAGTTAAAAAAAAATGTACTGGAATAATAAATACTAACTTCAAGACACTGGTTACCTTCGGAGAGAGAAGAGGAAGTAACAGAATGGTTTTAGTTAATTGCTAACATTTCTCTTTTTAAAATTGGCAGTTGTTTATTTTTAAAATTTTATTGCAGTATAGTTGATTTACAATGTTATGTTAATTTCAGCCATATAACAAAGGTATACATATATAAATTCTTTTTTTATCATGGTTTATCATGGGAAATTGATACAGTGAATATAGTTTCTTGTGCTATGCAGTAGGATCTTGTTGTTTATCTATTTTACATGTAATATTTTGCATCTGCTAATCCCAGTCTCTGAACCCTTCCCTCCTCTGCCTTCGCTTCGCCTTGGCAACCATGAGTCTGTTCTCTGTGTCTCTGAGTCTGTTTCTGTTGCATAGATAAGATCGTTTGTGTCATGTTTTAGAGTCCACATATGAGTGATATCATATGTCTCTGTCTTTCTGACTTAACTTCACTTAGTATGATAGTCTCTAGGTCTGTCCATATTGCTTTTAAATGGCGTTGTTTCTTTTTTATGGCTCAGTGGTATTCCATTGCATATATACCTCACCTCTTCTTTATGCATTCTTCTGTGGATGGGCATTTAGGTTGTTTCCAGGGCTTGGCTATTGTGACTAGTGCTGCTGTGAACATAGGGGTGCGTGTATCTTTTTGAACTATAGTTTTGTCTGAATATATGCCCAGGAGTGGGATGCTGGATCACTTGGCAACTCTATTTTTAGTTTTTTGAGGAACTTCCATACTGTTTTCCATAGTGACTGCACCAATTTACATTCCCACCAACTGTGTAGGAAGGTTCCTTTTTCTCCACACCCTCTCCAGCACTTGCTATTTGTAAAATGTTTAATGATGATTATTCTTTTTATTTATTTATTTAGCTGCCCCACATCTTACCTGCAGCATGTGGGTCTAGTTCCCCAAACAGGGGTCGAACCCAGGTCCCCTGCATTGGGAGCATGGAATCTTAGCCATTTTACCACCAGAGAAGTCCCCTTTAAAAAATTATTTATTATTTATTTATTTATTTGAATGATGGCCATTCTGAACAGTGTGAGGTGGTACCTCACTATAGTTTTGATTTTTGTTTCTCTAGTAATTAAGTATAATGTGCATCTTTTCATGTGCCTGTTGACCATCTATTTGTCTTCTTCGGAGAAAGGTCTATTTAGGTCTTCTGCCCTTTTCTCAACTGGGTTTTCTTATTTCTTTGTTATTCATCTCTTCTTTTAAAAAAGGATGATATAAAGTAAATATGATACAATATTTATGTATTTAATGCTAGTGGTGAACACTTGGATACTCATTTTATAAGATTATATGTAAGTGCCTGTTATGTATTTCTCTGAAATTCTTCCCAAGTAAAGCAATTCATTTTGGAAAAGAAAAGAGTGATTAAATAACTCTGCCAGCTGGGAAGAGGCAGATTTGAAGAACCTGGATTTGAACTCAATCTGTCTGACTACAGAGAGAAACTCTTAACCACATATTCTACGTTTCCCTTAACTTACTGCTGCAAGTATTTAGTAAATGGGCTGTCTCTTATGAGAGTTTATAAGCAACAGTAGAGGTAACCCCCTATCTCCAATGGCATCAAGCAGTTTGGCTCAACCACTCTACTAAGCTCCTGGGTCATGTCTATTCCAGGAAGAAGACCCCAGCCTATCCCCGGGAGTTTGCTGACACCCTTGGGGTCCATCAGGAAGCAGTTTAGGATGCCTGGCAAAGGGAACATGATGAGACATCTCAGCATAAGCTTCATATCCTAATAAGCCTAGTACAGAGACAGTGACCTAGGTCATGTGGAAAATGTGGGCTCCTTATGAGTCCTTTCAGACTTTGTAGGCCACCAGAGAAGGTTCCAGAAATATTGTCTTCTGAGTCCTTTTTGAAAAAGAATATTTTCACTATCCCTCTCTCCTCCTCAAGATGGTCCCTAAACAGTCAGCATCCTCTCCGTCTCAGAATGGGAAGTGGGGAGTGAGATGGGAAGGTGCAGGTGCAACTGGACTTGAGCGTGATGTATATTTCCATCACACCCAGCCGTCCAGCCCTTGGATGAGGCCCAGGGCACCAGGGAGTCAGGGCTCCCACTCCTGTGCCTGCACTATCCCAACTCCTGTGTTCCTCTCACCTCTAGAAATGCCTTTTCTCTTTGTCCTAGGCAACCACAAGGCTCATTTTAAAGCCCACCTTTTCCAAGAAGTCTGCCCAAACCCCCACTCCACTGTGCCCTCTCACCTCCGAACTCTTCGAGTATTTGTTATCCAGAGCTCTGGTAGGTTCCAGAGGAGCTGTTTTGTTCGATACTGTTTCACATCTGCTGGTTTGGTCTGTGAGTGATTGGAGCTCAGGGTTTCTGCCTGTTTTGTACTTTCCCATGATTCCTAGCATGTTGCCAGGCACGCAGAAAACATTTGACATGTTGGTGAATAAATCAATGAATGAATAAACAAACGAAGCATATTTGAAGAAGCTCCTGTAATTCTGTTCCTAAGGAAAGAGTGAGCCCCAAACTAGGTTAAGGGAAAGCCTAGCCTGACTTTGGGGAGACCTCAGACACCCTCAGCATGGCGAGAGAGCAGCTTGCCTGCTCAGTGGCCTTGGGGGGGGGAGAGAGAGGGAGACGTGGTGCCCAGATGAGATGCCCCAATGAGGTGGGTGCTGGGGTGTCTAAGGGGGGACCTTGGCCTTGGCCTTTCTTGTTATATTTTTGTTTATTTTTTTGTTTGTGCCCAATTACCTCAGACAGTGTCCCACCCTGGCTAAGAAATGTGAAAACAGCTAAAGAAGAAATAAAGCTAAAAGAGAAAAACAAGGAAAAGTGAGTAAACAAAGAGAGAATTCACCTTTCATTCGCCTGCGAAGTCCTCGTTGGGGAATGAAGTTAAGACACAAAAGCTTTGCAACAACAACATTGTGGGGGAAGGCACAAGAGGGAAGCCCAACAGCCATTAAAGCAATTAAGAAAAGATTAAGGTCGCTTGTGGTGGAGAGAGAGAGACCCATTAATCAATAGGCCAGAAGTCGCAGCAGGCTACAAAATTATAAGACCAGGCAAACTGGAGAACACACAGGCTTACCTCAACCAAGATGCCTGAGTAACTCAAAAGCAGAAACATATTCATTTCGCAGGCTGGGGGAAAAGTGCTTCTTAGGAGAACCCTTTCCTTTTAATCAGCTAATGGGGCATCCTGAGGTGGGGGTGAGATCCACAATGATTTCAAGGCAGATCCTGAAGCATCGTGGTCTAAAGAAAAATTCATAATAATGCATGATACTAATGTGACTGGGTTGGAGGGAACATCATAGCAGAAACCTATGTGATAATATGAGGAAGGGTCTTAAAACTCCTTGGGGGAGGTTATATTATTGTTCTCAATATGTGTTGCTCCTTCCTAGGAAGACTTACATCCCTACCCCACGGGCAGTGGGCTTAACTGTATGACTTGCTTTGGCAAGTGATGCATGTCACTTTTCAACAGAAGTTTTAACAGCCAGCACTGTTTGCTCTATGTTTTCCTCTTTGCAACAACAAATCCAAAATGTTGACAGAGGCTGTTTCCTCATTTCTGGGCCCCAAACTGAAGCCGAGACATGGCAAAAACTCAGCTGGCAGAGGACATATATTGTAAGCAACAAATAAATTTTATCATTCGACACTACTGAAAGAAAAAATGGAGGTGGAGTGTTTGTTACAAAGCCTATCCTGACTGATACATTCCCTTGCAACATGTCACTGCTTCATGGAACCTCAATGGCTCCCTATTTCTCTCAGGATAAATCTCAAAACTTTTGGTCCTGACATCAAGTCCTCCCCTTGCTCCCACTCATCCTAGTGTTCACCATTACCTTCATGCACCGCACAGTCTTGCCTGACTTCTTTCCTTGCTCTGCCCCGCATACTTTCTTGGGCAACTTTTGGTGAAAAAGGTCTCCAGGGTTAAGGAATCTGAATTACTCAGGCTTTTGATTTTGCCTTCTCTGCTATGTCCTCTGTGAAGCCATTTCTAATCACTTTAGCTCAAAAGCCATCTCTAGACTGACCACTGTAGTTCATGATCCGTATCAGTCAAACAAAATTTAGTTTTATTTAATGGGCTTGCCTGGTGGCTCCAGTAAGGAATCTGCCTACACTGCAGGAGACCTGGGTTCAACCCCTGGACTGGGAAGATCCCCTGGAGAAGGAAATGGCAACCCACTCCACTGTTCTTGCCTGGGAAATCCCATAGACAGAGGAGCCTGGTGGGTTGCAAGAATCAGAATGACTTATAATATTATCACATATGTAATGCTTGCTTAGTGTCAGGTACTATATCCATAGCTTTATATATAAATGAAGCTATGAATATATATATAAACACTATATATATATATATATATGTGAACATTCAACTCTCACATGACCCTATTATTCCCATTTTACAAATGACGAAATAGAGGCAAAAAGAAGTGAGCTTATAGAACCAGCAAGTATAGTGTGGGGATTTAAACCTGGGCACTTGGGTTCCCTGATCTTAAGCTCTGAAGCATACTGCCTGCATTCTCCTGCACTATCTTGCATGTGGCCTGGGTTACCTCCCCAACAAGATGATGAAGCCCTGGAAGGCTGGGAATCTTTCTAGATCTCTTATCTTCCCTGGCATTGAGCCCCATAGCTGGTCCACTAACTCCCTGCCAGAATCTGTTGGTTAATTAAAAATATAGTGGGTCACTTCATTTCATCCATTTCTTTTCCTTTAGATAGAAAAGAAGCAAAGCCATCTCAGAGAAGACATCTTCTCTAGAAGGCCTGTTACACTGTAAGGGAGGCATCCTGATGTCTGGCTGACATATCTCCTTCTGCAAAATTGTCTTGGGCTTCCTAGGTAGCTCAATGGTAAACAATCCACCTGCTAATGCAGGAGACGCTGGTTTGACCCCTGGGTTGGGAAGAACCCCTGGAGAAGGAAATGACAACCTACGCCAGTACTCTTGCCTGGGAAATCCCGTGGACAGAGGAGCCTGGTGGGCTACAAGAGTCAGACATGACTGAGCAACTAAACAACAAGATCGCATTGTTTTCCTTTGTTTCAAGATTTGTAGCATATGAGCAGCTCTTAGAGTGAAAACTACTGTTATTATTTTATTAATCATTATTTAGATCATTATTTTATTAATTGCTTCTTTATTTGAACTATGCCTTGTTCTCCCCCTCCCAAAATATATGGTGGCAAATAAGGAATCATAAAATACAGCAGAATACCCACAGCAAGAAAGGATGAGCAAAACACAAAATGCACACTGCAAGACAGTGCATACTTTGTGAACCATTTATAAAATTTATGCAAAATATAAATCTACTCACATAATTCTATAATTAATTTATTAAGAATAAAAAAAGGAAAAACTGAACCAAACTTAAGATATAGGATAGATTTGGGGGGGGGGGAGGAAATCGTCCTAGAGTAGAAGGATGGGGGGCATTTCCACTTTCTGTGAAATGTTTCAGTGACTTGAAGTAAACAGAACAAAATATTAACAGCTGTCAATTTTGTGTGGCAGGTACTGGATATTGTACTATTTTATGTACTTTAGATTTGGAAGAAGATCTCAGAGTTGTATTTACTTGCTCAAGTGAGCCATGAATTGATCTCTAAGCTCTCTAAAGGGCAATATAAGGAAAGGAGCCAGGTCAGTTCTAAAATTCACGGCATCATGAGTATCCCGAGGTGAAAATATATCCAGGCTTTGGGGGAGCCCAGAACCTGGTACCGAGAACTCTGCTTGTTCCACAATGGCGAGTAGGTGGTGGTTACAGCAGGGGTTTGGGAGTCTGAGAGCTTGTGTGTGTGCGTGTGTTTCTGTGTGTGTGACCGGAAGAGGGAGCGATAGGTCACACATCTGCAGACGTGTAGCTCTTCGCCTGAATTGTCTGTTCTAATGACTCAGGTGAGAGTCACCTCAGCCCTGAAGATGGGAGTGCTCAGGGACAAGCTCCTCATGATGGCCTTGCCACCAGCCAATGACTCAGTTGTTTCCAATGGCATCACAGCAAGGCCCAGTTCATAAAGCTTCGAGGAGCCCCCGCTACTACTAGGCAGGCCCCAGCTCTCTGCCTATCAGACCTAGGGTTTTCAAGCCCCTGAAAGAGTAAAGAGGCCGTCCATCCGTAAAGCAAAGAAATGCAAGCTACTCCTGCCCTTGGCCAAAGCTGTGACCAACACAGGGAGGAGGTGAGGTGGAGATGAAGCTGCCCACAGGGGCCTGGGGAGGCCACCAGTGTCTTCTCCCCCTTGTGAGGGAGCAGTAGTCAGCTGGGTGCACAGGAGGCCGGGAGCCCGCCTCTCGGGAGGGCCGCCCCTCCTCCTCTGGAGGCGAGCCCAGGTGACTCACCGTTGTGCCGGGTTTTTCCTCAGAAAGCATTCGAGATTGGCTCCAGCACCCAAATGCACAGTGATACAGGCACTAGCAGCGACTCCAGGTGATGCGCCCAGTAGGCGAGCCTGAAAAACATCTAATGCAGGTGTAACCAAATATCCAGCTGCCACTACCCTGCCAAAAAAGAATTCAAGATTGTTTGCCAGACTGGTCACACTTCCTCGTGTGTCCCCTGGATGCCCTGCTTGGGAAACGAACTCCCCTCTAATCCCTTGAAGTGTGACGCTGACATTTGCAATCAGTGTGGCTCTCAGAACAGTCACTCTCTTTCCCTTCCTTAGGGCAATAATTAGTGAAGAGAACCAAATGGCCCGTTCAGGCCCCTCCGGAGCACTTACTCCCCACACTGCCAGACTTCAGAGCCAAGGTTCTGGAGCCAGAGTGCGGTCCCACTACTTGGTAGGTGGCACATTCCTTCATCTTGCTAAACTTTGGCTTCCTCATCCATAAAGTGGAAATAATATTAATAACGCACTTGCCTGACTGGGTTGTTGTGGGGGAAATGCCTGTTTGCTGATCATACATGTTAGTTATTATTATTTATATGAGTGAGGGTGGCATTTCTCCCCATAAGTCCTTCCCCTTGCCTTCTACCCTTCAAACAGATCTTAATTCTTCTGTGACTTGACATTCCGGTGCTCCATATGCTTTGATTGATTTGACACTGAGCAGTGAGCTGCTCCACATCTTCAGAGCAACACAAGATTACACATATTCTGCTTCGGTCTAGGCCTCAAGACAGTTTCCTGGGTCAGATGGTTTGGGGGGTTCTGAGGTGTGTATCAGGCTTCTCTGTTAGCTCTGCTGGTAAAGAATCCACCTGCAATGCAGGAGACCCCGGTTCGATTCCTGGGTTGGGAAGAACTCATGGAGAAGGGAAAGGCTGTCCCCTCCAGTATTGTGGCCTGGAGAACTCCATGGAGGTGGGTATCACTGAGTGATAGGACCCTCAGCTCTGCAGTTGCCTTCTGGAAAGGGTGTCCCCTTCTTCCTCTCTCTTCCCGTTCCCCCTGCCATCTCCGGGGGAGAGTGAAAATTGGGAGTCAGCTCATCCTGAAGGATGGGGCCTTGAGAAACAGCCCTCTCAGCTCTTGCTTTGGGAAAAGGGTCTGTGAGCCGAGAGAAGCCCGTGGTTGGATTGGTCAGGTTCTGTGGGACAAGACAAGTCATTTCTGAGGTGATAAGAGAGACTCATGGCCCTCTACAAAGAGGAGGAAAAAAAAAGGCCTTCTGGCCACTGAGGGAAGAGTGCCCAGGGACCCTTGCTAAGCCACTGCCTCACACAGCAGAGCTGCCCTCATTCGCATGCTGGCGCTCAGGGCCCCTGGGAGCCACACTTGATGGATTATCCGGAGCTAAGAGTAATCCCAAAATCCATGGTCACAGGCTCCAGGAATAAAAGAGAGCTGGGAATTGGTGAGGAGGGGGAAGGGACGCTGCCTATCAGACAAACAATATTCGTATTCTAGTGCAGAGGTTCTTAAACTTTTTTATATCAGGACCCCTTTTCACTCTTAAATATTATTGAGGACCCCAGAGAACTTTTTGTTTATGTGGTTTATATCTGTTGATATTTACTGTATTAGAAATTAAAACTGAGAAATGTTTAAAATATTCACTCATGTATTTTTAAAATCACTATACTAAGCCCATGACATGTTAGCATACACAGAATATTTTTAAGAGAAATAACTGTATGTTCCAAAGTGAAAAAAATCAATGAGAAGAGTGGTATTGTTTTGCATTTTTGCAAATCCCTTTAGTGTCTGGCTTAATGGAAGACAGCTGGATCCTTGTCTCTGCTTCTGCATTCAGTCTTTTGTGATATCAGACATTATGTGGCTTCTGGAAAACACCAATGTGCACTCCTGAGAAAATGAAAGTGAAAAAGGCAAATCATATCTTAGTATTATTTTGAAAATAATTTTGACCCAGGGGTCTCCAAACCATACTTTGAGAGCTATTGTTCCAGTGAACAATGGAAATAACCCTTCTAAGCCTTCAGAAGCTTCTTTTAACTTTACAGCTTCTTCTGTCTTTACTTCTTGCCTGACTCTGGTTTGTATATTAGCCTTTCCACAAAATAAAAACCCTGGCAGTGTGCCAGGACTGTGCTAAATGCTATAGAGACACAAAGATGAAAGAGCAGAAATGTGGGGTTGGGGTTCAGCTCCGTAACGCCCCAGGCTCGGAGGACACGACCCTCAGCCTACAAGTGAAGGGGAGGCCAGGGCCGCTTCCGGAGTGGAACACAACACACTTAAGGAGCCTCTCAGTGTGCTGCCAGTGATGGCCTGTGTGGGTGGAAGCAATCAGAGAAGTCTTCATGGAGGAGGTGGGATTAAGGGTCTAATATGCCACATCCCAGGTGGTTCTAGTGGTAAAGAACCCGCCTGCAATGCAGGAGGTGTAAGAAATACAGGTTTGATCCCTGGGTTGGGAAGATCCCCTGGAGGAGGGCATGGCGACCCACTCCAGTATTCTTGCCTGGAGACTTCCATGGCCAGGGGAGCCTGGTGGGCTACAGTCCACAGCGTCGCACACAGTCAGACATGACTGAAGTGACTGGGCACACACGCAGTCACACAAATACTCAGGCACAGCTCTTGTTCATCACATCCTAAGTGAAGTGTGTGTAGATGAGACAGTTCCCTCTGTGGACCATCCTCAGTATCATCTTCCAGAAGAAGGAGACACTGGAGATGTAGCTAAAGCCACAGCATTTTTTAAAATTAATTTTTATTGGAGTGTAGTTGATTTACAATGTTGTTAGTCTCTGCTGTACAGCAAAGTGAATCAGTTATATAAATATCCGCTCTTTTTAGATTCCTTTCCCATATTAGTCATTACAAAGTATTGAGTAGAGGTTCCTGTACTGTACAGAAGGTTCTTACTAGCTGTAACATTTTTGAAGATGCAGCTGGGAAACGCTTGAACACTTCTCTATCATGAAACAAGAGCCAGAAAACGAGGCTTCCTTACCCTGGTGAGACTGTAAACCTCTCTCTCATTGTCCTTCTTTTTCCGGTGCTTCATCCTCACGTCCCCAAGAGTCAGGCACAACCCCCAGGTGCAGAGAAGGACCCAACTGCCCCCTTCACATCTCCTGGCACAAGGCTCAGGGGCACCTGTTATCAAATGAGTAGTCAGCGGTACAGAAATGAGTGCAATGATGTCATGTATGTAAGAGTGACAGGATCAAGCAAGTATAGTGAGGTGGGGGCCTGATGAATTAGTGACCCAACAGAAGTGAATGCAGAGCCTCAGAAAGCTGGAATGAGGCTAATTGAAGATCCACTTCTCATAAGTCAACCGCCTGCCCATGGAGACTCAAGTCTGAGTGAACCATAATATGCAGATTGGTGGGAAATCCATCCTCCTCCCAAACTGGAGAGAGCTTCCATTCTGTGGAGCTAGATAAGACAGAGCAGCTTAAAGGAGAAATAGATCAACGGAACAGTGGGGGCCATTTGCTTTCTACTTTGTTCCTCTTTCTCCAGATTCTGTGGTCTCTGCTTAGCTCTGTAGCTTGCTGGGTGATTTAACAGATTTTTCTTTTAAACTTACTTACTGACAAGGAAGCTCCAAACTTCCAATAAACCAGCTGTAGAAAGCCAGCCAGGACTACAGGAGGGAGCCACAAGGGAGTTCGTGAAAGCACAGCTCTCTGGGAAAGCTGCAAAGACTTGTGCATTAGTAATTCTCTTTCCAAATGCTGCCTGCTGCCATCTGGCCAGCCCTGACTTACCCCAGAGGGCAATGGGACTTTGGCCAGAGGAGGGAGATGGGGTGCAACCCAAGTGGGAGTCGGGAACAATGGCCTAAGCCTGGGTCATTGTCTGGAGCCCAAATCCATTGTTAGGAGTCGGGCCAGGTCACATCAGGGGAGGCCCACAGTCCTTAGCCCACATTACTGGAAGATCCGCTTGTTATTATGCCCATCAGATGCTTAAAAGCAGACTTTGGTCCTGGAGAGAGCCATGATTGGCTAGGAGTGGAGCTGATTCTCTTGTCATACCCACCTCTTCCCATACATGTGTGATCGTTCAAGTGCTATTCTGAGGGAGAGATGATGCCAAGTGATGCCATGGGTATGGAGAAATAGGCCTTTTCATGGACTGCTATAGCCATGTAGACTGGTAACCTTTGCAGGTATATATGATAAAGCTTTCAAACGAGTATACACTCTATCCGAGTATTTGCATTTCTAGGAAGGTATTAACAGGAAATAACCAAATAGTGTCCCAAAGTGAAAGTACAAGGATTTGCTCATTGCACTGTTGTTTGTAACAGCGTCAGAAGTCTGGAGAAGCACTAACCATCCACTGATGGGGTAGGTTAATGAATGAGGGTACAATCACGCCTTGGAGTAGTATACAGCCATTTCAAGTAATGTTGTGGGGCCCTGTGTGTCACCAGGGACATATATGCACAGTATAATTTTAGGTTTCAAGTGGCAGGTTACAAAAGAACATTGCATTCTATAATTCCTTGTCTTTTTTGGTAAATAAACCTCACATATATGCACAAAAATAGTCTAAAATGGTATATATTAAAATGTTGACAGTGGTTATCCAGCAAAGAGGGATTTCAGGTACTTCTTTTTCCATTAGTTGAACTTTCTGAGTTTGTACAGTGAATATATACTTGAGCAAATTTTTTTGACGGAGAGGAAGAGGAAACTGTGTGACTGTAGGCAAGCCAAAGATAGTTCTCTTAACAGTTGGTTCTGGGTGGGCTGTTTCTGATTGTCAAGTGCTGCAAACCAGGTCTGACTCCACTCTCCAAAAGGATCATCAGGAGACAAAATCTCCTAACACAGCTTCTGCAGCTGCAGTAGAGAATCCAGCTCAACCTGAGAAAGCCTTCAGGGTATATTCGGGGTCTCAGAGTCCCCCTACTTTTTCTCCAGAAAGAGGAAAAGCCCATCAGGGCAGGGACCCTGAAACCACTTGCCCACTGCCTTCAGTGGAAGTCCTTCTTGCTTCTTGACATATCACCCAGGTAAAGGGTAGGGGCATGTGAGAACAGCAGGTGGTAAAATAGAATAAATTGCATAACCTAAATTTGTTTGATGTTCCACTAGAGAAGATCTTCTGATGAAGCTGACAAGCACTAAGAAAAAGTTTCTACCAAAAAAAAAAAAAAATTCAACATTTTCCCCCCAGTGTCTGTCCCTTAACTTTTTCATTCCTCCATCAAGGAGTAAGGAAGACAGACATCTGTAGGACATCCTACTTTTTCACTTGTGTTAATTTAGGTAGCATGTGGGGTAAAGTCATCAATAAAACAAGTGAAGAGTTACCTTCTACATGCATTGCACATTCAGGTCTGGGTCTCCTAAGCATATTGCAGTAGATACTTCCTCCTTCTCTGAGATTCTTCCCTCCCACCTCTGCACCTTGTCCCCAATTTTATTAAGCTGTAACACTATTGGTTTTAGGTGTAAGACATAATGATATAATATATGTATATATTGCCAACTGATCATCACAATAAGTTTAGTTAACATCCATCACCTCACATAGTTACACATTTTTTTTTCTTGTGATGAGAACTTTTAAAATCTACTCCCCACAAATAAGTGAAATCATATGGTATTTGTGTTTTTCTGTCTGACCCTTTCTGAAATTCTGATGGATTAAGTAGCAGCTCAAGGATCAGTAGCCAAGTGTGAAACAAAATACAGCTTTAAGAGTGTCTGAGGCAATACTGGATACCCCTTCACTCCCCCACACCCCACCAGCGGGGCTCTGACAAAAGCAGGGCTAGAGAACGTGGTTTAGGTTTCAAGTCAAAGTGACAACTGCTATTTCTTTTCCCCCAGAACCAAAGGGTACAGTGCTAGGAAAGGTCAATTTGAAATACATTTGTAGAGGAAAAAAAAAGAGCAAGACAAGATAGTTCACATGTCAGGGCTGCTATTGCCCAGGTGATAAGCTGACTGGGTGACCCAGACCCCACAGTCATGCTGCTGTGAAGCAGGAAGTACAAGAGGCGGTGGGGAGGGTGTCTGTGACCCTTGTGTGGACAGTAATCGTCAGGTTCTGAGGGCCTCCTCTCCTGGGGGGAGAGGCCGTGTACCATGTACAGTGACCACGAATGCGCCCCTAGCACCCCTTGAGTGGGAAGAGGGCTCAGAGAGGCTCAGAGGGTGCAGACAGAGGCAGAAACATGGAGGCCAGAGAGGAGACATTTCTGGAAATGCCACAGCTGAAAAGACAGAAGGTGCCTTGGAGATGTGACCTCATTCATCCCCACCTTGGGTCCAGGCCGTCCCTAATCTCTACTGTATTGAAGTTCCTCCTTCTTGACTTGGAGAGCCCTTCCCGAGGTCACCTTCCAGTCTGGAGAATGGCTTAGCCTTGTTCCCCTGTCTCCCTAGATGGACCCTTCCGTGCTACAGGAAGCTGAAATCACTCCCGGGATCACTCTCCACCCTCTTGAGGTCTCCCTGAAGGAGACAGTAGTCTTGGTTGTCAATTCTGTCCCTCCTCCTGAAGAGCTAATGAAAGAAGGGATTTCAGAGGAGAGAGGATGGCTGTGGCCAGAGGTTGGGCTGAACTTTTCTTCCCAGGAGACGGCCCTAAATCCCCAAGTAATTCACAAATTACTTGCCCACTCTCCTTTACACAATGAGGCAACATGGATCATGAGAAAAGGGATCGCTGACACGTGAGAAACAAGGATCTCTGACACCATCTAGTTTTCTCGTATTTCAGAATATGGCCTGAGTTATGAAATGACCGGAGATAACTCTGTTCCCTTTAAAGGGAACTGGGTTCTGCCCACAGGCCCCCCGAAGGAACAGGTCTTGGGTATTTGAGGTAAAGGCCAGGTATTGAGTTGGCCGAAAAGTTTGTGTTTTTTCCATACCATCTTACAGAAAAGCGCAAATGAAGTTTTTGGCCAACCCAGTAGAATGGGAGTTGGAATTAATGCCAGGACAAATTCAAGCCACACGCAAATCAGAAATAGAAGGGAGTTAGGTGGGCAGGGGAAGCAGAGTAAGATGATCTGCAAAGAGAATAAAGCAGACTTGGAGAAAGACACTAAGGATAAGAAAAATTGGGGAGGGAGAGGAGGATGGAAACAGGGAAAGACAGGTGCAGAGAAATGGAGGAACACAGAGGCAAGATAGGCTGGGGGAGGGAAATTTTTGGCTCCCAGAGATTTGCTTATCACCAGCTTCAGTTTCCAAGAGGCCTGAATGCCCTTTATGTATTAAGATGTTTCCGTATCCTATTAGTGATCAGCCCTCTCTTTAAGTTTCTGTTTCTGCGGCCACTGAGTTCTGATCCCAACCCTGACCTCCCTGATGTAGCAGGAGGGGTTCTGGGAGAGTGCTGGAATCTTCCCTTGGTCCTTTCTCTTGAGTGCAACAGGCACCTGAGGACAGCACCAGCTGCAAGGACTGAATGAAATCATGCGCAGTGACACATGGAAGTCTGGGTAGATGAGCAACTGGCTTCTGAAAAGAGAATTGCCAGAGAACTTGGTCTGTGGGCTGAGAGAGAAAGGGCAGGAATGTGAAATCAAATGGGCTTCAGGAAGCATCACTTCGAACAAAGCTAGTGGAGGTGATGAAATTCCAGTTGAGCTATTTCAAATCCTAAAAGATGATGCTGTGAAAGTGCTGCACTCAATATGCCAGCAAATTTGGAAAAGTCAGCAGTGGCCATAGGACTAGAAAAGGTCAGTTTTCATTCCAATCCCAAAGGCAATGCCAAAGAATGCTCAAACTACTGCACAATTGCACTCATCTCACATGCTAGTAAAGTAATGCTTAAAATTCTCCAAGCCAGGCTTCAGCAGTATGTGAACTCGAACTTCCAAATGTTTAAGCTGGATTTAAAAAAGGCAGAGGAACCAGAGATCAAGTTGCCAACATCTGCCGGATCACCAAAAAAACAAGAGTTTCAGAAAAACATCTACATCTGCTTTATTGACTACGCCAAAGCCTTTGACTGTGTGAACCACAACAAACTCTGGAAAATTCTTAAAGAGATGGGGATATCAGACNAACAGTTGGTTCTGGGTGGGCTGTTTCTGATTGTCAAGTGCTGCAAACCAGGTCTGACTCCACTCTCCAAAAGGATCATCAGGAGACAAAATCTCCTAACACAGCTTCTGCAGCTGCAGTAGAGAATCCAGCTCAACCTGAGAAAGCCTTCAGGGTATATTCGGGGTCTCAGAGTCCCCCTACTTTTTCTCCAGAAAGAGGAAAAGCCCATCAGGGCAGGGACCCTGAAACCACTTGCCCACTGCCTTCAGTGGAAGTCCTTCTTGCTTCTTGACATATCACCCAGGTAAAGGGTAGGGGCATGTGAGAACAGCAGGTGGTAAAATAGAATAAATTGCATAACCTAAATTTGTTTGATGTTCCACTAGAGAAGATCTTCTGATGAAGCTGACAAGCACTAAGAAAAAGTTTCTACCAAAAAAAAAAAAAAATTCAACATTTTCCCCCCAGTGTCTGTCCTTTAACTTTTTCATTCCTCCATCAAGGAGTAAGGAAGACAGACATCTGTAGGACATCCTACTTTTTCACTTGTGTTAATTTAGGTAGCATGTGGGATAAAGTCATCAATAAAACAAGTGAAGAGTTACCTTCTACATGCATTGCACATTCAGGTCTGGGTCTCCTAAGCATATTGCAGTAGATACTTCCTCCTTCTCTGAGATTCTTCCCTCCCACCTCTCCACCTTGTCCCCAATTTTATTAAGCTGTAACACTATTGGTTTTAGGTGTAAGACATAATGATATAATATATGTATATATTGCCAACTGATCATCACAATAAGTTTAGTTAACATCCATCACCTCACATAGTTACACATTTTTTTTTCTTGTGATGAGAACTTTTAAAATCTACTCCCCACAAATAAGTGAAATCATATGGTATTTGTGTTTTTCTGTCTGACCCTTTCTGAAATTCTGATGGATTAAGTAGCAGCTCAAGGATCAGTAGCCAAGTGTGAAACAAAATACAGCTTTAAGAGTGTCTGAGGCAATACTGGATACCCCTTCACTCCCCCACACCCCACCAGCGGGGCTCTGACAAAAGCAGGGCTAGAGAACGTGGTTTAGGTTTCAAGTCAAAGTGACAACTGCTATTTCTTTTCCCCCAGAACCAAAGGGTACAGTGCTAGGAAAGGTCAATTTGAAATACATTTGTAGAGGAAAAAAAAAGAGCAAGACAAGATAGTTCACATGTCAGGGCTGCTATTGCCCAGGTGATAAGCTGACTGGGTGACCCAGACCCCACAGTCATGCTGCTGTGAAGCAGGAAGTACAAGAGGCGGTGGGGAGGGTGTCTGTGACCCTTGTGTGGACAGTAATCGTCAGGTTCTGAGGGCCTCCTCTCCTGGGGGGAGAGGCCGTGTACCATGTACAGTGACCACGAATGCGCCCCTAGCACCCCTTGAGTGGGAAGAGGGCTCAGAGAGGCTCAGAGGGTGCAGACAGAGGCAGAAACATGGAGGCCAGAGAGGAGACATTTCTGGAAATGCCACAGCTGAAAAGACAGAAGGTGCCTTGGAGATGTGACCTCATTCATCCCCACCTTGGGTCCAGGCCGTCCCTAATCTCTACTGTATTGAAGTTCCTCCTTCTTGACTTGGAGAGCCCTTCCCGAGGTCACCTTCCAGTCTGGAGAATGGCTTAGCCTTGTTCCCCTGTCTCCCTAGATGGACCCTTCCGTGCTACAGGAAGCTGAAATCACTCCCGGGATCACTCTCCACCCTCTTGAGGTCTCCCTGAAGGAGACAGTAGTCTTGGTTGTCAATTCTGTCCCTCCTCCTGAAGAGCTAATGAAAGAAGGGATTTCAGAGGAGAGAGGATGGCTGTGGCCAGAGGTTGGGCTGAACTTTTCTTCCCAGGAGACGGCCCTAAATCCCCAAGTAATTCACAAATTACTTGCCCACTCTCCTTTACACAATGAGGCAACATGGATCATGAGAAAAGGGATCGCTGACACGTGAGAAACAAGGATCTCTGACACCATCTAGTTTTCTCGTATTTCAGAATATGGCCTGAGTTATGAAATGACCGGAGATAACTCTGTTCCCTTTAAAGGGAACTGGGTTCTGCCCACAGGCCCCCCGAAGGAACAGGTCTTGGGTATTTGAGGTAAAGGCCAGGTATTGAGTTGGCCGAAAAGTTTGTGTTTTTTCCATACCATCTTACAGAAAAGCGCAAATGAAGTTTTTGGCCAACCCAGTAGAATGGGAGTTGGAATTAATGCCAGGACAAATTCAAGCCACACGCAAATCAGAAATAGAAGGGAGTTAGGTGGGCAGGGGAAGCAGAGTAAGATGATCTGCAAAGAGAATAAAGCAGACTTGGAGAAAGACACTAAGGATAAGAAAAATTGGGGAGGGAGAGGAGGATGGAAACAGGGAAAGACAGGTGCAGAGAAATGGAGGAACACAGAGGCAAGATAGGCTGGGGGAGGGAAATTTTTGGCTCCCAGAGATTTGCTTATCACCAGCTTCAGTTTCCAAGAGGCCTGAATGCCCTTTATGTATTAAGATGTTTCCGTATCCTATTAGTGATCAGCCCTCTCTTTAAGTTTCTGTTTCTGCGGCCACTGAGTTCTGATCCCAACCCTGACCTCCCTGATGTAGCAGGAGGGGTTCTGGGAGAGTGCTGGAATCTTCCCTTGGTCCTTTCTCTTGAGTGCAACAGGCACCTGAGGACAGCACCAGCTGCAAGGACTGAATGAAATCATGCGCAGTGACACATGGAAGTCTGGGTAGATGAGCAACTGGCTTCTGAAAAGAGAATTGCCAGAGAACTTGGTCTGTGGGCTGAGAGAGAAAGGGCAGGAATGTGAAATCAAATGGGCTTTAGGAAGCATCACTTCGAACAAAGCTAGTGGAGGTGATGAAATTCCAGTTGAGCTATTTCAAATCCTAAAAGATGATGCTGTGAAAGTGCTGCACTCAATATGCCAGCAAATTTGGAAAAGTCAGCAGTGGCCATAGGACTAGAAAAGGTCAGTTTTCATTCCAATCCCAAAGGCAATGCCAAAGAATGCTCAAACTACTGCACAATTGCACTCATCTCACATGCTAGTAAAGTAATGCTTAAAATTCTCCAAGCCAGGCTTCAGCAGTATGTGAACTCGAACTTCCAAATGTTTAAGCTGGATTTAAAAAAGGCAGAGGAACCAGAGATCAAGTTGCCAACATCTGCCGGATCACCAAAAAAACAAGAGTTTCAGAAAAACATCTACATCTGCTTTATTGACTACGCCAAAGCCTTTGACTGTGTGAACCACAACAAACTCTGGAAAATTCTTAAAGAGATGGGGATATCAGACCACCTGACTTGCCTCTTGAGAAATCTGTATGTAGGTCAAGAAGCAACAGTTAGAACTGGACATGGAACAGACTGGTTCCAAATCGGGAAAGGAGTACGTCAAGGCTGTATATTGTCACCCTGCTTATTTACTTATATGCAGAGTACATCATGAGAAACACTGGACTGGAGGAAGCACAAGCTGGAATCAAGATTGCTGGCAGAAATATCAGCAACCTCAGGTATGCAGATGACACCACCCTTATGGCAGAAAGCAAAGAAGAACTAAAGAGCCTCTTGATGAAAGTGAAAGAGGAGAGTGAAAAAGTTGATTTAAAACTCAACATTCAGAAAACAAAGATCATGGCATCTGGTACCATCACTTCGTGGGAAATAGATGGGGAAACAGTGGGAACAGTGACAGACTTTATTTTTTTGGGCTCCAAAATCACTGCACATGGTAACTGTAGCCGTGAAATGAAAAGACACTTGCTCCTTGGAAGAAAAGCTATGACCAACCTAGACAGCATATTGAAAAGCAGAGACATTACTTTGCCAACAAATGTCCATATAGTCAAAGCTACGGTTTTTCCAGTAGTCATGTATGGATGTGAGAGTTGGACTATAAAGAAAGTTGAGCACCAAAGAATTGATGCTTTTGAACTATGGTGTTGGAGAAGACTCTTGAGAGTCCCTTGGACTGCAGAGAAATCTAACCAGTCCATCCTAAAGGAAATCAATCGTGAATATTCACCACCTGATGTGAAGAACTGACTCATTTGAAAAGATCCTTATGCTGGAAAAGATTGAAGGGAGGAGGAGAAGGGGACAACAGAGGATGAGATGGCTGTATGGTATCACTGACTCAATGGACATGAGTTTGGGTGAACTCCGGGAGTTGGTGATGGACAGAGAGGTCTGGTGTGCTGAGGTTCATGAGGTTGCGAAGAGTCGGACATGACTGAACGACTGAACTGAACCGAACTGAACCTTGGTTTATGTTCAGTTGGTTTATGTGGTTCTATTGAAAAACACCCTATTTATTTATTATCGAAGTATTGATTTACAATGTTATGTTAGTTTCAGGTGTACAGCAAAGTGATTCAGTTATACATATGTATATATCTGGTTTTTTTTTTTCAGATTCTTTTCCCTTATAGGTTATTAGAAAATATTCAATATAGTTTACTATGCTGTATACCAGATCTTGGTTATCTATTTTATATACAGTAGTTTGTATATGTTAATCCCAATCTCCTAATCTGATATATAGTGGTGATTCATTAACACTGAATTCAGAGCCAGAAGCACCATAACTCATGCCCGAACAAAGCTTAACTAACACATATATTTTTTCCATAAGGCTTAGCACCATCTTCTTGGTCTTAGGAACCCTTGACAATGCAACTCAACATCCATGACACTTGCAAACTTCCTGTTCTGAGCCTTGCTACATATTATTTCTGCTCCTCTGAGTATAATTTCCAAGTCTCTCTTCCCAACACCCTTTCTACAACTTGCAGAACCAAGTTGACACCAGGTGAACAGACCCATTTTTCAGGCTCAGACGGGGCACCACCTACTTGGGGAAGTTTTTGGTGAAAACCCAGATAGACTTGTGTTCTTCTTCACAGATTCTTGCTGTATTAGCATTAGAATTTTTACCACACTGGTGGTGTCATTGTTTATGAATCAGTTCAGTTCAGTGGCTCAGTCGTGTCCGACTCTTTGCGACCTCATGAACCGCAGCACGTCGTGCCTCTCTGTCCATCACCAACTCCCAGAGTTCACTCAAACTCATGTCCATCGAGTCAGTGATGCCATCCAGCCATCTCATCCTCTGTCGTCCCCTTCTCTTCCTGCCCCTAATCCCTCCCAGCATCAGAGCCTTTTCCAATGAGTCAACTCTTCGCATGAGGTGGTCAAAGTACTGGAGTTTCAGCTTTAGCATCATTCCTTCCAAAGAAATCCAAGGGCTGATCTCCTTCAGAATGGCTGGATCTCCTTGCAGTCCAAGGGGCTCTCAAGAGTCTTCTCCAACACCACAGTTCAAAAGCATCAATTCTTCAGCACTCAGCCTTCTTCAACTCTCACATCCATACATGACCACAGGAAAAACCGTAGCCTTGACTAGATGGATCTTAGTCAGCAAAGTAATGGATACCCCTCCTCAAAATGACAAAAGCTCTTTGGGTGAAGAGAGTATTATTCTTTTATTAATTTTTGTAGCCATAGTGTATAGGACAATACCAGGCTCCCGAGAATTACTCAGGAAACATCTGATGAAAGAATCAGAAGGACTTCCCCGGTGGTCCAGCGGTTAAGAATCTGCCTTGCAATTCAGGGACTTGGGTTCTGTCAGGAAACTACAAGCTCACATGCCATGGGGCAGCTAAGCCTGCACACTGCATCTAGAGAACCTGTGCACTGCAACTAGAGAAAGCCCCTGTGACCACAAAGACCCAGCACAACCAAATTAAAAAAAAA
>SJYV01002182.1:1999954-2022281 GCA_006410875.1 Neotragus pygmaeus
CTAATCCCTCCCAGCATCAGAGCCTTTTCCAATGAGTCAACTCTTCGCATGAGGTGGCCAAAGTACTGGAGTTTCAGCTTTAGCATCATTCCTTCCAAAGAAATCCAAGGGCTGATCTCCTTCAGAATGGCTGGATCTCCTTGCAGTCCAAGGGGCTCTCAAGAGTCTTCTCCAACACCACAGTTCAAAAGCATCAATTCTTCAGCACTCAGCCTTCTTCAACTCTCACATCCATACATGACCACAGGAAAAACCGTAGCCTTGACTAGATGGATCTTAGTCAGCAAAGTAATGGATACCCCTCCTCAAAATGACAAAAGCTCTTTGGGTGAAGAGAGTATTATTCTTTTATTAATTTTTGTAGCCATAGTGTATAGGACAATACCAGGCTCCCGAGAATTACTCAGGAAACATCTGATGAAAGAATCAGAAGGACTTCCCCGGTGGTCCAGCGGTTAAGAATCTGCCTTGCAATTCAGGGACTTGGGTTCTGTCAGGAAACTACAAGCTCACATGCCATGGGGCAGCTAAGCCTGCACACTGCATCTAGAGAACCTGTGCACTGCAACTAGAGAAAGCCCCTGTGACCACAAAGACCCAGCACAACCAAATTAAAAAAAAAAGAGATTCAGGAAGGAGGCCCAGTTCCAAGAGTTTAATCTGGGCTGATAGCTACTGGGCACTTTGTCTCTCTGCAACTTTACCTCCTAATGATCAGACTTGGTCCTTTCTGAAGCTGAGCCTGCAGAAAAGGGTCCATTTGGGAAGAGATGAATGAAGACCAGGCAGGGCCTGAAGCATTCATCACTGCAAGTGGGTGAACACAGGTAACCACTAACATTCAGTGGAGGAGTATCCATGGCTCTCAGAGGGTGGGCAGCCAACTTCCAGACCTCAGATGGTCAGCTGAGCTGGTGAGGTGTCAGGGAGGTGTTCCCACTGGAAACAGAAGGACAAGTATATGTACAACTCCACTTACTTACACAACAGTGCTCAGTCAGTTGTGTCTGACTCTTTGCGACCCATGGACTGTAGCCTGCCACGGTCTTCTGTCCATGGAATTCTTCAGGTAAGAATACTGGAGTTGGTCGCCATTGGTTCCTCCAGGGGATCTTCTCAACCAAGGGCTCGAATTCACATCTCTTATATCTCCTACATTGGTGGATGGATTCTTTGTCACTGGTACCACCTGGAAAGCCCACAAAAGTGCTGCGGAATAATTTGCTTCATTAACGTGACACTTCTTACATTGGGTTAGTTAGATGGCTTAGACAACAAGCCATACCTAAAGATCACTGCTTTTCTAACTTTCTGTCTCCGTCTTTTTATTAGTTCACCCCCAGCCGCTATATTTTAAAAGATACTGCCTATCAAACAAGTGGCATTTTATTTATTTAAAAAATTTTATTGAAGTATAGTTGATTTGCTATGTTGTTAATTTCTGCTATACAACAAAGTGATTCAGTTATACATACGTATATATATACTTTCATATTCTTTTCCACTGTAGTTTATCATAGGATATTAAATATGTTTCCTTGTGCTATATAAGTAGGGCCTTATTATTTATCCATTCTATATATAATAGTTTACATCTGCTAACCCCAAACTCCCAGTCCTTCCCTCTCCTACCCCATCTTTTGTTGGCAAACACAAGTCTGTTCTTTATATTTGTGAGTCTGTTTCTGCTTCATAGATATATTCATTTGTGTCATATTTTAGATTTCAACATATAAGAGATACATGGTTTCTGTCCTCTATCTGACTTAATTTGCCTTTAGATCCATCCATATTGCTGCAGTAAGCATTGATTCACCTTTTTATGGCTGAGTAATATTCCACTGTATGTATGTATTACATCTCTGTCCATTTATCTTTTGATGGACATCAGGTTGTTTCCATGTCTCGGCTGTTGTAAGCAGTGCTCTATGAACTCTGGGGTGCAAGTATCTTTTCAAATTATAGATTTATCTGGGCATAAGCCCAGGAGTGGAATTGTAGGATCATATAGCAGCCCTAGTCTTAGTTTTTGGAGGGAACTTCATGCTGTTTTCCACAGTGGCTGCATCAATTTACGTTCCCACTGATGGTGTAGGGAGGTTCATTTTTCTCCACCCACTCTCCAACATTTGTTAACAAACATCATTTTAAATAACTTCTTTCTCATCATTATTGGAGACGTAAACTGCCAATCAAGCTCTCAACACCATTGACTTGTCCTATTCCAGCCAGAAGTGGACACTTGATATTTACTCTGCTTATGATACTTAAATATATGATTTCTACATGGATTTTACAATATTGAGATAACTTCTGCATACCCTTTACTAAGAGTTTTATTATCTTCTCTTGGGAAACCTCAGATTGAGAGTAACTGACATTGATGTCAGTTAAGTCACTAGTGGCTTAATGCTGACTCCTAACATAAGCCAAAGCATCACAAGGTAAATCCAGGAGTGCCAAGGCTCTGATGTATTGGGATCATTGGCTTATGTGTCAGCCCCTCTTCCACTTTTCCTACTGTGAGCATCTTGATGACAAGGGCTTGTTTTGCTTATCTTGGCATGCCTGGATCTAGAACATTCTGTGTGTGTATGTGAAAGTCACTCAGTCATGTCTGACTCTTTGTGCCCCCATGGACAATACAGTGCATGGAATTCTCCAGGCCAGAATACTGGAGTGGGTAGCCTTTCCCTTCTCCAGGGGATCTTCCCAACCCAGGGATTGAACCCAGGTCTCCCGCATTGCAGGCAGATTCTTTACCAGCTGAGCCGTTAGGGAAGCCCAAGAATACTGGAGTGAGTGGCCTATCTCTTCTCCTGGGGATCTTCCTGACCCAGGAATTGACCTGGGGTCTCCTGCATTGCAGGCGGATTCTTTACCAGCTGAGCTACCAGGGAAGCCCATTGCTAGGGACACAGTAGGAGCAGAAAATGAGTTTGTTGAGTGAAAAAATGGCTAAGCACACGAGTGACTTATAGGCCCCAGTCAAAGCCCTTGATTACTTAGATTTCATAGGCATTAGCCGTCTCAATTCCCAAAGCACTTCTTAACTTGGCTGAGCAGTTGACACTTAGCCACACTTTCATATCACATTTTCCCATTTATCCCGTGGCCATTTTTCTCCTAGAATGTACTAACTCTGAGGGGCTGGTCTTGGCCTTCCCCTATAAGCTCACTAGTTCCTTGTAGGCAGCCAGTTCCCTCTGCAACATTCAGTAAACATATATTGAGCACATCAATCAGTTGCTATAAATTATGAGATACCTAATGGGAACACTCTTCCAGATGCTGTGGACCATTCAGACAGAAGCCATGGATCCTTCTTGCAAGAGCTTACACAATTAAAAAAAAAAAAAAAAAGGAGAAACTGACTAAGAGAAAGATATAAGAAGCCTATTGCAAATAGGAACTCACCTTTTTTTGACTACGCAAGACTCAGGAAAGAAAGATGTCTTGGGATCCAGGGAAAAGCCACCAGCCAGAAGTGAAAAATCACTAAACAATGCTTGGGAGATGGGTTTGTCTAGGCTGTTTGATCTACCTAGGATAAACAAAACCTTCCTCCAGAATGCATTGCCTGGGTATACCAGCTCTTAGAGCATGCCCCATAAGGAGTCTCTTCTTCGTGTGTCTGGAATGTTCGGTCTTGTTATAATAAGAGATTTCCCATCAAGGAAACATTTCAGTCCCTGCTGGATGAGATTGGTGGTCTCTAACTTTGCTCTCTGAAAAGCTACCCTCTCACGTCTATATCCATCGTCCTCTCTCCTCAGTCACCAAAGGAAAACCCACCAAGTCACCCAGCCTTTGGCAGCCTTTTAACCCACCCACTCCATGCCCTCACCTACCTCCTCCCCTGGAAAGACAGCTGCAGCCCTGGTAGAAATATGAAAGTCAATTTGCACAGCAAGTATGAACGTTTTAGCATATTGAGTGGTCCAAATATTTAAATATCTATGATATAGGAAGCGTGGAGAACATTAAAAACCATTTTCTCCCTGCTGATTGCTAGAGAGGAAATACACACAGTCTCTGCTGTCCTGCACAGTGGCAAAACTGCTGGCCTAATCACATTGCCTATGGAAAGCACCTCTCCCGCCTCCTCTAGTCTGGTTTTAGGTTGCATTTACTGTAAACAAAGATGTATTTGTTGGGGGGGGGGGGGCGTTGGATTGAGTTTATTGTTTATGTAAATCTCTCAGAATGTGACATAGCAAGATAGCTTCCTACGTTGTGTTGATCCACATTTTAGGCCAACAGCCAAAGTATTTTATCTTTTCCTTCATTATAGTGATCTTCCAATTAGCCGTGGTCTGTAATACCCTGATTTTGGTGGCAGTGGTTTGGACAGGATTGTTTGATAGTTCTGCTCGAGAGGCAAAATAAGGGGCCTTATTATAGAAGTGCAGAGGTTGTGTGGGAGCTGAGTTCTGTTGCAAAGTTTGCCGATAAGGGGAAAACCGGCCCTTAAGCGTCCATTCTGTTCTGTATATTAACACTTCTAATCTGCACTGCTGATAAAACTGCAAGCCATTTGCCTTTGGAGGAATTAGTTCTGCCTCACTTGTGTAACCAGGCGATGGTGATTAACCTTTAAACTGTCCAATATTCCCAGCAGCCTTCTGCTCCAGATTAGAAACTATTTAGTTATGACCAACTAAATTAACAACACTCCCTCCTCTGAAGAATGAGATTTGGAAGGTGGATGCATTTTAAGGTGGAATTGTGTTTTGAATTGGTGAGCCATCCTTCTAGGGTGCTTATTGCCTTCTTGTCAAAGTCAAGGCTGCCACACTGGGGATGGAGGGCTTAGCTGGGGGATGGGGAGGAGGGAAAAAGGGGAGGGGGACCAGTTGTCCCGGTTGGGTTTCCAGATCTGAGGTTTCACAGGCATAAAGGAAACCTGTCTGAGGTTTAGATTTCCATCCCTGTTATCATCCAGGTTAAAAAAGGACTTTAGCTCTCTTGCTAGACCCATGCCATGCTAATGGTGGGATTGAACAGCTGTTCCTAACAGGAAGACTAGAGAATAAAGAAGGTAGAGCTCCCTAGCCACCTGACAACCAGTTTTTTCCTGGAATTGAAGGTCAGAAAAAGATGCCAACTAACTTTCATGTTCCAGACCCAGAGATCTGCCCACCACGATTCCGTCTGCCTAACTGAACTACAGTCGTGCTAACAATCCCACTTCAGCTCTCTCCTCTTTGCTCATTTCCAGTGTGTCATTTATCAGTGGAAACATACTCTCTGTGTTGAGGGTCAGGCAATTATGTAATTGTGTCATGCCTTGAATCCCGAAATTGTTGGTCCTCCTGGATAACAAATAAAATAGAACAATAACCCTCACTACCACCACCCTGCCACCACCCAATCCTGGTAGCAACCTTTTCTGTTTTACTAGTTTCATATGAGCTGCCTCCTTAAAAGCTGCTAATCTAGATACTGTATTAGCAGGATGTCAGTCAAGCCGCCGTCCACGGTGAAGCCTTCTTCATATACCAATTTAAATCATTCNCCTGGTAGCAACCTTTTCTGTTTTACTAGTTTCATATGAGCTGCCTCCTTAAAAGCTGCTAATCTAGATACTGTATTAGCAGGATGTCAGTCAAGCCGCCGTCCACGGTGAAGCCTTCTTCATATACCAATTTAAATCATTCATGGTCTTTTCTTTGGCATTATTCAAAAGATCATAATAATTTTCTTGTGCCCATAGCACAAAAAAATCAATTATTTCCCCACAAAGACTTGAAAGTACTTAGCGAGTGCGGCAAGAAAAGCTGAGGGTGATATCAAATTGAAATTGCACTCATTACATACAACACAATTAGTTGCCACTAGCCTGGCCGGGCTTTAATTCTGAATGGCATATCTTTATTATTACAGAAACAAGCATGCAAATGGCATTGTTCAGGATTTGCCGAAATCAATAGGATATAGTGCTGTGTGTTTGGTGGCCACTGTCACTCATGCTGCTGTGGATGCGAGATAATGTGTGTGTTTGAATTAATGAAGGGAGCAGGCAACATCATAAGTGACACCCAAATAAAAGAAATGGGTACATGATATTTGTAATTATTCTACTTGTGTTTTTGTTGTAAATACTTGTGCTTTTTGTTTTTTAATCAAAGGATTAATTGCATTTTAATAAGGCATTATGATTTGCAGAGCTTTAGTTAATTAAAACTTGTAGCTGTCTCTTATACACATCTTGGTCTTGNCCAGACTTGGAACCCAGTTTTTGGTTCTGTAATCGAGACTCCCATTGTTGCCCATTGTGTGTGTGTGTGAGAGTGTGTGTGTGTGTGAGAGTGTGTGTGTGTGTGTGAGTGTGTGTGTGTGAGTATGTGTGTGTGCGAGAGTATGTGTGTGTGAGCGTGTGTGTGTGAGTGTGTGTGAGAGAGTGTGTGTGTGTGTGAGAGAGTGTTTGTGTGAGTGTGTGAGTGTGTGTGAGTGTGAGTGTGTGAGTGTGTGAGAGAGTGTGTGTGTGAATGTGTGTGTGAGTGTGTGTGAGTGTGTGTGTGTGTGTGTGTGTGAGTGTGTGTGGTGGGGCAGGGGTAGAGATCTGCTCCGTCAGGACCTTGATCTAGTGATCACCTCTTCTATGTCATCTCCTCTCTTCTTCCCTTATCCTAAACCGTCTCCAAGGAAGAAAAGTTTAGTGATGTATTAGCAGAATTGCATTGGCAACCCCAGCTACTTTTATATTTTTAAGCTATTATGAGAAGGTAGATTGTACCACATGAGCTATAGAAGAGTTGGTGTTGCAATAATTAAAAAAAAAATTCTTAGAACAGCTTAATGTAACAGGTACCTGTGACACATGTTTTAGCGGGCGTGACACAATCGTGGTGAACATGACTAATAAGTGACCTTATTAAGCATTATTTTCACAGGCGCAGCAGACACGGGTGTCTTTTCGGCATCCTCTCCACCCTCCACCTTCCTACAGACTCCGCTTTGTTTTGGTTCTGCCTGTTCCATGTGGTCCTCAACTTCAGAGGAAGCCGATTGTGGTCTCAGAAATGGCCGGGCAAAAAGAGGGAATGGCTCTGAGTTCTCCCTGATGTCACTGAGCTGGTGACCATACACTCCGGAGTTGCCCGACCTCTGAACTTTGTGTGCTATGAGATCATTTTAAATTTCCTTATTATGGAAGTTGTTTTTTTCTCTTTTAAAAAACTTATGGTAAAATGCACATAGCATAGGCCTTTCTAAGGGTACAGTTCAGCTGCATTAAGTACATTCACGTTCTGTACAGCCGCTACCACCAGCAGCTCCAGAACTTTCATCTTCTCGAATTGAAACTCTGGACCCATTAAACATGAACTCCCCATGCCTCCTTCCTGCAGCCCCAGGCAACCACCACACTGTTTTCTTGTTCTGTGAATTTGACTACTCCAGGATTTTTGCTGCTTTCTGGTTCTATGAATTTCACTACTCTAGGAATCTCACGTATGGAAACATACAGTGTCTTTCTGTGACTGCCTTATTTCACTTAACATAATGTCTTCAGGGTTCATCGATGGTGTATGTGAAAGCACTTTGAAATGAAGTTTCTGATTCTTACAGCTGAAGACATCTCAAATTATAAAACCTGTTAAAAGTGAAAGTGAAAATGTCAGTCACTCAGTCGTGTCCGCCATGGACTGCAGCCTGCCAGGCTACAGGACCTTTATCTGTGTTCACCTCTTCTACATATCACCCTTCTTTCCCTTGCCCTAAACTGTCTCCAGTGAAAAAGAAGTATAGTGTAGTGACCCCGTGGACTGTAGCCTGCCAGGCTCCTCTGTTCTAGGCATATTCTGAGAATATTGGAGTGGGTTGCCATTTTCTCCTCCAGGGGATCTTCCCGACCCAGGGATTGAACCTGTGTCTCATGCATCTCCTGCATTGGCAGGTGGATTCTTTACCACTGTGCCACCTGGGAAGCCCCCTAATGATAGCAGTAATAGTAATGATAATAAGAATTACTGTGTGACAGGCACCCTTTTAAGAGCTTTATGTGTAACTACTCATTTAATCCTCTAGCAATCCTATGCAGGCACTAATATTATTACCCGTATTTTATAGCTGGGTGAATTGAAGTACAGAGAGGCAAGCAAATTTTCTAACCTCTGCCTGGAATGAAGGGTCAGGGCCCTCTCCAGTCCTTCTTGGTCTGTATCTTGCTTAGGTCTTTCTCCTCCCATCTGAGTAGCATGTCCCACTTCTTGCTGATCTGAGGTCAGTTGTAGCAGGAACAACTCCAGGGTCCCAGAACCTCAAGGCCCAGAGGCAGCTGATGCTATGGGCCAGAAGACCACGAGTGGGCAGCCAGGCCACCAGATCACCCCTCCAAGAGTCCTGAGCTCAAGGAGAGAGGTCTTGAGGGTTTGGCGAATGCCCCTGGGTAGCGAGAGTGAGAAAGGATAAAGTAATCCTGGTCCCTTGATTGACTGCGCGCGAGTCTGAGAAGGTGATGGGCAGCAGGGATCTGGGAAGCAAACTGAGGAAGGGGCCAGTGAGCACAGAAAGCTCCAGAGACCAGGGTGCAGACCGACAAATACTTACATTTCCCCCAGCAGTTCTGGGGAAGGAGTCTAGCAGCTCCTGCTCTACACTCACTGTTGTCACTATAGAGGAGCTTTTGTTGTGACCAAGGAAGGAGGACAGAGGAAGAAGATGGCTTCAGAGCTTAGAGCGTGGAAGTCAAAGAATCACCTGTGGAGAGAGGGGTGTGTGTGTGTGTGTGTGCATGCACATGCGTGCACATGAAATGTGCCTAAATTTCCCCATTTGTATCAAGGAGGGTAGGAAAATACCTGTCCTTCTGATGTTATGAAGAGCTTGTCAAGAACAAATGAAAGGACTTCCTGGCAGTCCAGTGGTTAAGACTCTGTGCTTCCACCACAGGGGACACAGGTTCGATCCCTGGTCAAGTAATTAAGATCCCACATGCATTATGGCCATAAAATTTTTGAAGAAGTTAAAAAAAAAGAACAAGTGAAATATATAATTAACACGGTATTATATTGACTACAGTTGATTACACTGTTATATAATTGACAATAAAACAAACAAAGAAGGTAATGCCTTATGCTTTGAAAAGAATAAATCCTTCAGGGTAAATTGTTATTAGTGTGCCTTTTCAAGATGTCATTTGACCTGACCTCATGGTGATAGAAGGAAATTTGCATTTGTGAGTGACATGATGAGAACACAACCTTGGCTATGTCCCATTTTGCTGCCAATGGAAGGAAGTCAAAAAGGCATTTGAGGCGACCCAAATGTCAGTTCCCCATTACCTTCTTTGCAGAAATGCTCATGTCTGTAGCATAGGCCCTGGAGTGCCAGGGGGACTGAAACTCTCAGGAAATCCAATTGGACAGAAGGGAACGGACTCAAATTTTTCTTGGCTGGAGGAGAGCTAAGGACGAGGAGTGCCCCTAGAAGCAAGGAGGCTGACTGATAAACTCTATACTTGGTGGAGGGACAAGAGGAGATAAAAGATTAAAAAATGTAATAGAAGATTTGCTTACACTTCTTGGAATGGTAATTAAATTTATTTATAGTTATGGAAAATTTGGGGAAGGGAGGAAAAGCAATTTAAATGCAGAGTTTTCACAGGGCGGCTGCAAATGGCTTGCTTTAACTTGCTTCTGAAGGTTAACAGAATGGCAAGGAGGTCGGACTGAAGTGCATATGATAAGTGACAAGTGTTAACATGGCAAATCATGTATTTAAAATTACTCTGAGCTTTATCAAATGTTCCCTCTCAAAAATAAACTATCCTGGAAGGAAAGGTTAACTGGGAAAAGAATATTACTCTAATGTTTCTGAGATGACTGGGGAGGGGGTGGTGGAGGGAAAAGGGTTCTGTAATGTAGGAGAAGTAATGATAAATATAAATAGGTTGTTATGTTATTAACAGTAAAGAAACAGTATATTCTGGACTTACATGGCACTGGAAGGAAAGGCAAGTAAATATTCCCTTTGCTCTTCATCTTCCTTGTCTCCCCATGAGCTGAGCAGCTTTGGACACCAAGCAGATGCGATGCTGATGGCAGTAGCAGCCAGCGCCACAGAACTGTAATGACCCGCAGTCAGCCTTGACTGCTGAGAGGCGTCCATGGAATTCTCTGAAGTCCTCCATCTACCAGTCCCTCACAAATCTTCTATTCCTCACAAGTCTTCTCTCTGACCCTGCCTGGTTGAATAAATTTTTCTTACAAATACCGCTTTGGAACAATCTCCAAGATATATTTGTAAGTGGAAACAGCAAAATGTATTATATTCAACAACATGGATAAATCTTAAAACTGTAATACTGAGAAAAAAAAGCAAGACAAAAAAGAATGTATACAATATGATTCCATTAACATAAAGTTTAAAAACAGGCAAAGCTGAAATTTACTGTTTAGAGATGCATTTAGAAGAGACAAAACTATAGAGAAAAACAAGGAAATGAATATAAAGTTTCCCTCTGCATGGAGGTAGGGAGTGTATGATTAAGGAGAGGCCAACAAGAGGCTCTGGAGTGCTGGAATGTTCTGTTTCTTCATCTGAGTTGTGGGCACACAAGTGTGCAACTTATAGTTACTAACTCTATTTTTTTCCCCTTGCTATGTGCATATTATTTTTCCCCAGTATCTTTTTCACACAAATCTAGGTACAGAAATGTGTGTTTATAATATATCATTCATTTCCATAAATAAGATACACATGGCAAATACTAATCAAAATAACTATTCATATCAGACAAAATATATTTTAAGGCAAAAGGCATAAATATAAAGTGACATATTACATGATCAGTAGAACAATTAGCAAATAAGACATGATTATCATGAAACTGTATGTGCTTCAAAAGATAAGATAGGCTCAAAATATATAAAGTAAAAACCAATATGAGGAAAAGATTTAAATAAAAAATTACAGTGAGAGATTTTTAGTACACTTCAATCGGATGAATAGTTTAAACAGAAAATAGAAAATGTAAATAATAGCATCATGTAGTAAAAGGGGCCATATATACAGAAGCAGTAGGAATTTTAAAATCATAAAATAATCTATAGACAACTTTCTGCTATTACATTCAGAAGCTTAGAGAAATGGAAAATTATCAAAAGTGACTCAAGGAAATTTGCCAACTTCAAGGACTTGTAATCATTATTAAATAAATTAAATCAGTATTTAGGTGAGGTGAGGTAAGGTGAAGTTGCTCAGTCGTGTCTGACTCTTTGCGACCCCATGGACTGTAGCCTACCAGGCTTCTTTGTCCATGGGATTCTCCAGGCAAGAATACTGGAGTGGGTTGCCATTTCCTTCTCCAGGAGGTCTTCCCGACTCAGGGATCGAACCCAGGTCTCCCGCATTGGAGGCAGATGCTTTAACCTCTGAATCCATCATCAAAACAAACTGCTCTAGAGAACTGAAAGTTAGAAAAACCTAACTCATTGTACATAACTAATTAAATCTTAATATTAAACCTAAACAAGGATAGAAGGATAATAGAAAATTATAAGATGGATAAAAAGAAAGTCTTATAGTAATGTTATTTATGAACAAAGAGGTAAAATACTAAATCAAGTCAAACTCAGAAGTGTTAATAAGCATACTATCTTATAAAACCAAGTAGGATTTTCTCCAGGGATTTATCATTCAGTAGTAAAATATATCAGAGAAGGCAATGGCACCCACTTCAGTACTCTTGTCTGGAAAACCCCATGGATGGAGGAGCCTGGTGGGCTGCAGTCCATGAGGTTGCTAAGAGTCGGACACGACTGAGTGACTTCACTTTCACTTTTCAGTTTCATGCACTGGAGAAGGAAATGGCAACCCACTCTAGTGTTCTTGCCTGGAGAATCTGAGGGATGGGGGAGCCTGGTAGGCTGCCGTCTACGGGGTCACACAGAGTTGGACACGACTGAAGTGACTTAGCAGCAGCAGCAGCAGTAAAATATATATCGATGTCAAGTAACCACTCATCAGATTAAAAAGAAAAAACTTAACGATCATCTCAACAAATCCAAAAAGTATTCAATAAAATTCAAAACTCTTTCATAATTTAAAAAAAGAGAAAAAGAAAAGAAAATATCTAACTCAAAATAGAAAGGACCTGTTTTAATCTGATAAAGAGTATCAGCCAAAAATCTACAGTCTTCCTTAACATTTGAGGTTTAGCAAGATTTCCTTTGATGTCAAGAAAAAGACTTGGATGTCTTCTATTGCTCCTCTTATACAAGATTGCACTTGAGGTCCTAAAGATGTAACAGCACAAGGAAATTTTAGTTATAGTAAAGGAAAGAAAACAAATTATTATCTACATGTGTGGGTGCTAAGTCACTTTCATCATGTCTGACTCTGTGCAACCCTATGGACTGCAGCCTGCCATACTCTTCTCTCTATGGGATTCTCCAGGTAAGAATACTGGAGTGGGTTGCCATGCCTTTCTCCAGGGGATCTTTCTAACCCAGGGATCAAACCCGGGTCTCCTGCATTGCAGGCAGATTCTTCACCATCGGAGCCATTAGGGAAGCCCAGTTATCTACATAGAAAACTCCAAACCCAAACTCTTAGACCCTAGAGTCTAAGTCTGGGTACAACACAAACTTACAAAAGTATTAGCACTTCTAGATGCCAATAATAATCTATTAGGCAAGACAATATTCAGTGGAATTCCAAACAAAGTTCCAATAGGATCTTTCACAGAACTTAATCTGATTTTAGAGAAGACTCTGATGTTGGAAAAGGTTGAAGGCAAGAGAAAAAGGGGACTACAGAGGATGAGAAGCTTGGATAGCATATCGACTCAAAGGACATGAGTTTGAGCAAGCTTTGGGAGATGGTAAAGGACAGGAAAGCCTGGTGTGCTACAGTCCATGGGGTTGCCAAGAGTCAGACATGACTGAGTGACTGATTTTTAAACTTGTATATTAAAGTAGAAATGTATAAGTAACCAACATAAATCTGAAAAAGAAGAAAGATAAGGGATTTGCTTCATAAGCTCTCAAGAATATTTTTAAGTTGGTCAGTTCACCAAATGCCAACTTGTCAAGTGGCTCATTCAATGAATGTCCAGACTGCCAGAAGTCAATTTGCCAAAGCCAATTTGCTGAAGAATTAATTACCCAAATGACTGACTCACAAAATTTACAAGATGTACCAAGTAGACACAATGTGTTATAAGCAATTTTCTTGACTGAGCAAGGATATATTCAACATAGTAAATATAGTCAAGGTTATATTCAAAACTGTATACCTCAAGTATAATCACATACTCATTATATAATCAATGACTTAATAATAATTTAACCTTCATTAGTATATTCTTCTTAGATATATGTAAGAGAAAAGATAAAAATCCATACATGAGTATATTCAAGACTATATTAAAATATTCAGGAATACATTCTTCATAAACTAACTTTTGGCAAACTAAACAGTCCTTCAAATGTGCTAATAAAAATGTAATTTAGAATATACATATTCTACATATAAAATCTATTTGAGAAAAACATGTCAAGAAGAATATTGTCATTTTAATATATTCAACAGTTTATTATTTAATGTATTCAAGAAGATTATTTCTTAAAAATTTTTAAAAATTAGTAAATGTGATAAGGGTTAGCAAGTGGACATTAGGTGAACTGACTTAAAAACTGGTTTCCACATAGACTACGTGCTACATGATTCCATTTATATGGCATGTCTAGAAAAAGCCAATTTGTAGAGATGAAGAACAGATCTGTTGCTGCCTAGAGCTAGAGGGATGGTGGGTAGGTATTGGGATTAATTACAAAAGGGCATGACGGAATTTGTAGGGCAATGGAAATGTTCTTAACCTGAATTGTGATGATTGCACAACTCTATAAATTTATGAAAATCGTTGAATCATACACTTGCAATGGGTGAATTTTAGAGTATATAAATTATAACTCAATGAAGCTGTTAAAAATGGGAAAAATGGCTTTCAATAAATTGATTGCCAGCAATAATAACCTGGAACTATTATTATAAAAGTATAGTAATTAAGACTGTGTGGCATTGGTATAGGAGTAGATGGAAAGAACAATGGAGTAAAATAGAAAGCTCAGAAATAGATTCAAATATGTGTAGGATCTTGATATACTGCAGAGGTAGTACTGAAAATAAGTGAGGGAAGAATGGACTGTTCACTAATTGGTATTGTACCACTTGGCTAACCACATAAAATAAAATAAAATTTGATATCTATATTACATGATACACAAAATTTAACTCCAGATTTATTAAAGAGCTAAATATAAAAAAGAAAACTTTAGACTTCTGATTTCTGGTCTGTCTTATAAGAAGCTTAGAAATCTTCACACCATCCTAACAACAACTACAAAGCTGAACAAAGTGAAAAAATAAAGACATGAAATCACAGGGCAAATGGCTGCCCCCAAGCTGGAGAGACAGACAGATGGATACAGAGAATGACGACATGCTAGAGCAGAAACCACCCTGGGAATTAGGTAGGGAAACCTAAACTATAATTGCTGGAGTTTCAGTGTAGACAATCTCAAGAAACAGGAACTCTAGGGAGACCCAGTCACAGAGGGGCCCTCACACGTTTGTGAGTTTTACCTTCAGGAGCTCTATGAGGTTCTCATAAGGGATACTGGAGAAAAATCCTCTTGTGCTTCCTGCACATGGGGGAGAAAAAGAAGCATTTTGAAATACACCAGAGTATTCTATTATTTTTAACAAGGCCTGGCCTCAGGAGAAACTATTTTATCAGAGCCTAACTTATTGGGAGTATATCAGAGCCTGGAGGATGGGAAGTACCCAAATCCAGCCCACTCTAGACTTCCACGTGGAGGAAGGGAAATGCACACCATTCTTTCCCACTGAAGGGAGAGAAAAAACCTGAGAAGTACTGGTGAAATTCACAGTCCAGGGCCACAGGCTTACCAAAAGACTGACACCTAAGCACAGGAGTCATGTATAATTCACCCTTCCTCCCATATCTTACAACTACATTACTAGAGGCTCATTACTCCAGTTCTACTTACCCAGGGCACCATGTCCACCTTTTTCAACAAAAAATTAACAGGTGTGTGTGTGTGTGCTTAGTTGTGTCCGACTCTTTGTGACCTCATGGATTGTAGCCCTCCAGTCTCCTCTGTGCATGAAATTTTCCAGGCAGGAATACTGGAGTGGGTTGTCATTTCCTTCTCTAGGGGATCTTCCCAACCCAGGGATTGAACCCACATCTCTTGTATCTCCTGAGTTGGCAGAAAAAGGCATACTAAAAGTGGAGGGGTGAGGGGGCGGGAGGGAAGCAGAGCTTAAAGAAACTGAACAAGCACAAGAACCAGAGTCAGATAAGGCAGAAAAGTTGGAATTATCAGGCCCAAAGTTTCTCAAATTATTATTAATATGGTAATGATTTTTTTAAGTAGGCAAGAACAGATGGATAATGTAAGCAAAGAGATGGAAATTCTAAGAAAGAATCAAGGAAAAGTTTTAGAGATAAAAACCTGCTGTAATAAAAAAAAGAATGCATTTAATGGGCTCATTAATGGATTGGACATGACTAAGGAAAGAGTCTCTGAACTTGAATATGTAACAATAGAAACTTCTAAAACAGAAAAAGAAAAAAGGCAGGAGGGCAAACCCCCACAAAACAAAACAAAACAATACCTGGAAATTGTGGGACAACTACAAAATGCGTAATGTGTAATGGAAACATTGGAAGGGAAAGAAAGAGAAAAGCAAACAGAAGCAGTATTTGATACAGTAATGGCTGAAAATTTCTCCAAATTAATGTCAGATGCCAAACCATAGATTCAGGAAGCTCTGAGAACAACAAGCAAGATAAATGCAAAACAAACTACCTACCTAAGCATGTCACCTGCCTCCTGAGAAATCTGTATGCAGGTCAAGAAGCAACAGTTAGAACTGGACATGGAACAGCAGACTGGTTCCAAATCAGGAAAGGAGTACGTTAAGGCTATATATTGTCACCCTGTTTACTAAACTTAAATGCAAAGTATATCATGTGAAATGCTGGACTGGATGAAGCACAAGCTGAAATCAAGGTTGCTGGGAGAAATATCAATAACCTCCAGATATGCAGATGACACCACCCTTATGGCAGAAAGTGAAGAACTAAAGAGCCTCTTGATGAAAGTGAAAGAGGAGAATGAAAAAGTTGGCTTAAAACTCAACATTCAGGAAACTAAAATCATGACATCTGGTCCCATCACCTCATAGATAATAGATGGGGAAACAATGGAAATAGTGACAGTCTTTATTTTGGGGGGTTCCAAAATCACTGCAGATGGTGATTGCAGACATGAAATTAAAAGACACTTGCTCCTTGGAAGAAAAACTATGACCAACCTAGACACCATATTAAAAAGCAGAGACATTACTTGGTCAAGGTCCATATAGCCAAGGCTATGGTTTTTCCGGTAGTCATATATGGATGTGAGAGTTGGACCATACAAGCTGAGTGCCAAAGAATTGATGCTTTTGAACTGTGGTGTTGGACAAGCCTCTTGAGAGTCCTTTGGACTGCAAGGAGATCCAACCAGTCCATCCTAAAGGAAATCACTCCTGAACATTCATTGGAAGGACTGACGCTGAAGCTGAAACTCCAATCCTTTGGCCACCTGATGTGAAGAATTGACTCATTGGAAAAGACTCTGATGCTGGGAAAAATTGAAGGGAGGAAGAGAAGGGGACGACAAAGGATGAGATGATTGGATGATATCACCGACTCTATGGACATAAGCTTTGGGAGTTGGTGATGGACAGGGAAGCCTGGCGTGTTGCAGTCCATGGGGTTGCAAAGAGTCGGACATAACTAAGCGACTGAACTGAAGCATATCATATTCAAATTCAGAAAAGCAAAAATAAAGAAAAATTCTTAAGCCAGAGAGATAAAACAGCTTATCTATAGAGGAGCAAATATTGAAATTGTATTTGACTTCTCAGAAATCATATAAGCAAGAAGAAAGTAGAGAGACATATTTAAAATGTGGAGAGAAAACTATCCACCAACATCCACCCATCAGGAAATTCTGTATCTTGCAAAAGGACTTTTTCAGACAAAAATTGTAGAAATTTGTTGCCAGTAGACCTGTCTTGAAAGAAATGCTAACAATTCTTCAGAGAGAAGGAAAATGATACAGGTCAGAAACTCAGATCTACATTAAAAAAAAAAGTTTTCTGGAAAATGAATAAATGAAAATAAAAATAAAAACTTAGTTTTCTTTATTTAACAGTTCAAAATATTAATAGCAATAATATATGTATGTATACATATGTACATGCTGCTGTTGGCTTACAGATGAGTGAAATATATATGCAGCAGTGATAATAACACAAGGGAAAAGAGGGAGGAATTCGGAATATTTTGTTATTAGAAGACAGCCCAATCATGAAGTGGAACAGTATCGTTTGAAAGCAGACTTGAACTAGTTGTAAATGTATATTGCAAACTCTAGGACAACCACTAAAAAAAGGTTTAAAAAGGAGTATAATCGACAAGTTAAGAAAGGCAAGAAAATGGATACTCAATTAAAACTAAAAAGGGAAGAAAAGTCTTGAAAGACCAAAAAAAAAAAAAAAAAAAAAAAANAAATGTACACAGTCAGTAGCAAGCCATTTCAGCTGCATATTTATCCAAAACATTTCATAGGCAAAAAAAAGTCAAGTGAGAAAAATAACAGTTCAGCCACATGAGGGCTAAAAAAAACACATTAGAAAAGGGATCCTCATTACAATAATAAACGAGGGTCCAATCAAGGCTGCCACATGCAGGGCGGGTCCATACTGGGCAGGGAGGTTCTGCCCTTGACTTTGAGAGCCTCTGGCACCCTAACCAGCATTCCCAGTCTGGGGCTGCTGCAGCTGCCACAGGGCAAACATCAACAACTCCCGCCACTTTTCAGCCTCACATTCTGGAAAGGGTTTCTTGGGTGTAAGCAGATACTGCTTTCCAGATGTCTGGGCCCCTGTCTCGCCACCCTATAATCCTCACCATCCAGGAAGTGCAGCCAGACAGACAGTGCTCGAGGAGGAGAAATGCAGAGACTTTGCATTCCACAACAGGTCCGTGAAAAGACCATCTCAACATCTGTGAACCTGAGCTCCAAGTCCCCTGGATGGGGGAGACGCTGGCTGGTGGCAATTGCCAAGTAAGTGTGATGTGTGGAGCCCTGACAGGGAGGGAAGGGAAGAGCCTGCACCTGGCTCTGGCAGAGGCCATGTCCTGCAGAGGGATGAAAGTACAGTGCTCAGACAGTACTTACCTTCTCTCAGCCTCAGTGTCCTCATCTGTAAAATGGGACTAGAATACATTTGAGGATTAAGTGAGATTGTTGTGCCAGGTGCTAAGAGCAGTGTCTGGCCTATATGAGTCACACTTGCTAAATGTTTGCTATTATTATTGTTGCATGCATGCTCAGTTGTGTCCGACTTTACGTTGTATCAGGTTTATGATATAACTGAGTAAAGAAAATATAATCAAACGAACAGTAGAGAATAATTATGGGACTATATGGCAGTGAGTGCAGAACGCTCAAGTACAGACTGAATTTGAGGTGTTGAAAGGCTCACGTGGTAGGGAGGTGAGCAGAGGACAAGAAGGGCTGAGTAATGAAGGTGAATTTCACATCAGAACGTCTCTGTTTCAGATCCTACAGGATCTGAAGTCATTGCAGTCCCTGGCAAATATATGAAGTCTTCTGCAGGCAGATTTATTGCTCAGATCTCAGGCTTCCCCTGTGGGCTCCAGCAATCAGGTCAACAGTGGGGTCTATTTATGGTAACTCGGGCCCAATAGAATAGGCTGTCTTCCAGGGTGGATAATTGAGAAGGGCAGGGACTTCATGGAGGCACTTAACGTCCCTGTGTCAGCAGTTTACTTCTAATTAATCTTCTCTGAATTGCTCTATCCTAGCTTGCAAGAGCTTCCAATATTTACCTCCTGACTTCTTAAAGGGCCAGGGTCCTTTTCAAATGAACATTAAAGAACCTCCCAGATAATAGAAAATCTGTTTTTAACACGGTTACTTGGCTATTTCCCTTCTCCCATGCATATCCACACACACAAGGGAAGAGGAGATGGAAGAGAGACAGGGACAATGGAGGGAAGAGAACATGTCAAGGGAGAGGCTGGGATGGCCAGTAGCAAAGCAAGGAAAGCAGTGGACAGCATTCGGTTTTGACTGTTGTCCTGAGAAAGCTGGTGATGGCAGAGCATGACTGCATCTCAGATGAGTGGGGCACGATGCTGACTGGGCTGTCTCCTACCTCCCACATTTTTACCTGGAGATCTGGCTTCCTCGAGCTGCTGCGTCATCAGACCCACGTCTGTCCATTCATCCAGTCAACTTGTGTTTGCTGATAACTCCTCAACCAAGGTTCAGACTAAGGACCAAAGTAGTGGATCTTCAGAGATCCTTTCCCTTTGTAAAGCAAGAGAAGTGCATGAGGGCCTTATTCTCTGCTACAGACATGTGGGTGAAAATTTCAGTTTAAATACAGAGCTAACATCCAACCTTATCATAAATATAGTAGCTATTTAAATGGCCCCTGCTTTTTAGAATGAATAATTCATGTTAGTTTATCTGGTTTGGGCAGTTGGCATATTAGATCTTCATAAAGCAAGATACTTGTATGTAGTGTATGCTGTGAAATGGTCAGTTAAAACAGGTGCTAGACAGGCTTGTACCAAAGATTTTAGAGTAAATATTGGAGCGATGTTGGATCCAAACAGATGGCCTTGCTATTTATCAAGCGTTTACTATGTACCTGTCCAATATAGAAAGTCACGGAATACAAAAGAAAACACATTTTGCCTCTGCAGACTTTTGTTTCCTCATGTATAAAATGGGGTGTTAGATGAAAAGATGTCTAACACAACTTCTAGCCCTAGACGTTTATGATTCTGTAGTGTGATCTTTGCCCTAAAAGGCCTCAGAATTTTGCTGGAATAAAGCACAATACACACCATCTAATGAAATAACAATGTGGCAGTGACTGAAGATCAAGGAGAAGAAAGGACATGAGGGTTGGGAAAGGTCTAAAAGTCTTTCCCCCAGTTTGTGGGACATGGCAGGGCTTTGTACGCTGGAGAAAGATTCCCAGGGGACTAGTGGAGGGTTGAGTCAAGCTGGAGGGGACAAGGTTGGTGATGGTAGGGAGCCCAGAGGGTACTTGCCTCACAGGATTGTTGGAAGATTAAAGGAATTAACACCTAAAGAGTCCACACTGTGCATAATGCCTGGTACACAGTAAACACTGAATGCAAGTCTAAACACAACTGCTAGGGAGTGACTGACATGCTAGGTTATCTTCTGCTTCAACTTCTCGGGTGTAACTAGAAAGAGGAAGCAATCTCAGGAGCAGCTGGAGCGGCTTCAGCAGTGGAACCAGCATGGTGGCCACCCTGCAGGACAAGCGTCCCGAAGAGATGGAGTAGAGGGGGGGTCTGGCACCAAGATCCATCGCTAGTTGCTTTTGTATGAAAATTCCTCACTAAGCTCAGGTAAACAGAAGCTCTGCAAGTTTTAGAGACACAATTTGGGTTAAATTAGCCTTTGGAATGATCAGGAAAAATTTTACTTTGAAAATTGAGGTTTACACATTTTGGGGTCTGTATTATTTATTATCAACCAGGGCACAAAGCTGTTTATTGAACTGTCTGTGCCCTTGATACTGTTCCCAAGAGGATCAGTGCATCCAGCACACACAGTTTCTGAAGATGTTCCCAAGCCAAAATGCTAGGAGGCTTCTTTAAAGAACTTTCCTGGCCTTCTGCGGGGCAGCTCTCATGACATTCTATGACTCTGGATAGATTCCCAGCCAATGATATTCCCAGCCAGTGACTGATCTTCTTTGAGTTCCAATTAATGTTATTATTAACCACAACTATCATTTATTGAGCTTTTATTGATCCTGGTACATATATAGATTTTAAAATCAGATTATAAAATACCTTACATTAGTCCTAGGAGATAGGTTTATTATGATGTCCATTTTACAGATAAGAAAACTGACGCCCAGAGGGGTTAAGTCACTTACCCAAAGTCATGCATCAGACAAGCAGCAGAGCTGGGACTCTGATTGAGCTCTGTCTGATTCTAATTCTTGAAAACTATATATCCTCCTGCCTCCAAGATGATGAGCCAACTATATATAAGGAATAAAAAGGGCATGTGAGGCAGGTGGATGAGAATTTTAAAAAATGGGACGGCTTTCCAGTGCTGCCTTGGAAAAGAGAAAGGAAGATAAGGAGAGCAAACAAAGAACAGAACTGCACTCCTTCGACTCAAGGGCAAGAGGCTGGTGCGACATGCTTGGAAAGATGTACCATGGACAGAGCCCACACCTCGCATTTCTAGTATGTAAGAGTCACATGAAATTGAGAAATGCCTAAACACAGGGTATCCTCAGCTTTCGCTATCTAGGCATCTAGATCCATCAGGGTCTTAGGAGAGAGATAAGACTCCCATCCCAGAGAATCAAGGCCTCAGAGATAGGAGGCAGCTGCCCATGACAGGAGCATCGTAGGATGAGAAAGCATTGGATATTTGAAAGGAGGACAGACATAGAAAATAAAACCCCTCTACGTTACCCATCTACATTTGTTGCATTATCTACAACAAAGCAGAGCAAATTTACAAGCATATTATGGAAACTGTGGGAGAGAGAAATTATAGAAAATTTCTAGTGGACAAGGAAATAGGAAATGGAAATTGGGATCTCCCAGTACAGTGGTGCCAATTATAACTAATTCGCACTATGTAAAACGTTATTGATACTGTCTTTGTCACTATCTTCTTTCTGTTTTATCTTCATGATTACACAAATATTTGAAGGCTTCCAGGGGCTCATTTTCAACCTTGTTGCCCCAACCCTGTTTTTCCTATAACATCTCACATCTCTTAAATCCCAATCTTCCTCCTGATTGGAAGTTTTCTTCATGCCTAGAGAGAGCCTACTGCATACATGGTGGGCTCCTGGCAGGCAACACTGTGCTTTCCTGTCTCTGGAATCCCTTCTAGACTAAGCCTGGAATGGGCAAACAGCCAGTGCTCAATAAATACCTGCTGTGTGATGAATATGTTTCAGTTTTGCCTTCCCTGGTTGCATGTCATTCTGAGAGTCATGTTGAAAGGCAACAGGAGAAGCCAGCTGGGTCTCAGTTGCCACCAACATGGGCTTTGAGCACACTCCGTGTGTTGGAGTATGGTGGGACCGGGCGGGGTGGGGGAGGGGTGGTGCGAGTGTGGAGTTCTGCAGGCTGGGGAAGAGCCTGCCAGGATGTGCCTGAAATCTCTGCATTTTCCCTGGACAGGTCAGT
>SJYV01002182.1:2027268-2076789 GCA_006410875.1 Neotragus pygmaeus
GCCCCTGCATCAAGGGCTCCAGGCTGTGGAGCGTCCCACCCCATCAGCCTCCACACAGGGCATTTGAAGGCTGCCATCCGTCTTGGTCCACACCTGTACCATCATTACTGACATTTCTCCCCCCAACCCCGACAGGCCACACCACTTGGCATGTGGGATCCTAGTTCCCCGACCAGGGCTAGAACCGTCCCCTGCACTGAACGCACAGTCTTCACCACTTGACCAGCGAGGAAGTCCTGTTTACATTTCTGAGTACTGTTTCTGAGGTCCAGGGAGGTCAAGTAATTTGCCCAGGATCACACCCAGGGTCGCCATCATGGACCATCTGACCCCAGAGCATCCTTCCTCATCTCTCAGGAAAAACTCACCTCTCCATCTGTCCTTACCTTTCCCTCAGCTCACCAGCTCCATCTGTGACTGTGGACAGTTACCTGAACTCCCTGCCTCCATTGCCTTCAGAGAGCTGCGCCTACTCCACATCATAGCCAGGAAAACTTAAAGACCCCCTCCCTGCCCTCAGGTCGACAGGCCACCAGCCCAGCTGCCCCTCGGGCCCTCCACTGTCTGGTCTCCATTACCTTTCTTCACTGCCATCGCCTTCACCCACACAAGAAACTCCCAGTTCTGGTTCTGGAAGCTTCCTTGGCCGCTGATAGGAGCCACACAAGCTCATCTTCTTCCTGCATGGAACCCCTCTGAAGCTTCTCTCCACTTGACTGTTCTTCAAAGCCAAGTTCAAACTGCTTTGCTTCCTGACCGGTCCCCAGGCAAGTCCCTCAGCACTCTGGTCATGCCCAGGTCAGACTCTCTTTCTGCCCGGGCCTTCTTTGCATCATTTAGGATGTAAGCTCTCAAGGGCAGACAGTCACACAGACACTGTCTGAGGCCCTAACGTGATTTGCTGAGCAAAAATTGTCAGTTACCCTTTAGCATACACGTGTTTTGTTTTACCTGGTGGATTGTTAACTTCCTGATGGCAGGAACTATGTGGGAATTCCCTTTGCAATCCCAGCCCTGACTTTCCAGAGGTGCCCTTGATGAGAAAGGGGCTCCTTTTATATCTGGGTCTCATGAGACGGAAAACCTGTGGGCAAGAGGCCAAGAGATGGCACAACCTAACTCGCTGGTGTCACCTTGTATTTACATGACCCTAATCTCCTCCCATGTGAAATGGGGCCAGTAACACCCACCCTCAAGAGGGTGGATTTTGTGATCCAACCATTATCAGAGATGAGATGGGCAGGAAGTACACAAACGTGGCTGTTGGTAGATAACACCTCCTTCTCCCAGTCATTTTGTTTGCTGGCCCCAAAACAAAAAGGAAATCTCTTACCCTCCAGCATTGGCCCCANCTGCAATTCATGGGGTCGCAAAGAGTCGGACACGACTGAGTGACTGAACTGAACTGAACTGAACTGAGGTAAGGGGATTTTGGGGGCAGAAAAACTTGCTTCCAAAAGTTGCAAAACAAAAATTCCTCCGAACAGGAAGAACTGCCCAGGGGATTCTGTATATGGGATGTTCAAAGTTGATTAACCATCCATCCTCTCCCATCAACCCCTTGGCCACTGCTATAGGTGATTATTCTGAACTCCCTAGGGAAGATCTATTTACTGAAATATTTTCTATTCTATTTCTTTTTCTTTGGGGATGGGGTTAATGAGTACCTCAGTCCTTGAAATCTCTAGCAGATTTCTAATGATCATTAAATCTTTCCTCATTCAGCAAACATGCATTAAGTGGCTAATGAATGAAGTAGGAAAATCCTGGTTCATCCAAATAGTCAGTCTCAAGGGTGACACATTGATCCCACGTGCATCAGCTTGGAGGGAAATTCTTTTCTACTTTTGGCCTCATTCATTTTCTTCTTCTGCAAATACTATGGTGAATAATCTAATTTCAAATGCCCATTCAATTTGATTCAACTCCAAATCCTGAATATATCTACTTAGGCAGAACCTAATTCAAATCCAGAACCCTAGCTACAAGAAAAATTCAGAAACCTATTTTTCATCTTTCTAATCTCTCCAACTGCAAAGAGAATGAATGGAGAGAAGGTTGAATGGAAAGAGACTGAATGAAGATTGATTGGAGAGAGAATGAATGGAGAGAAGGTTGATGAGTCCATAGTATTTGGCCATCAGTATAACCAGATCTCATGGAGAAGATGGGCCTTGAAATAGGCCTTAAAATTGTGTAACGTTTGTTCTTAAAGGGAAATATTCAGGGAACATCCAGGGAAATGTTCAGGGAGGAGAATTGCCGGTTGGTGAAGAAGAAAAGTGAATGAGAGATAATAAGAATAGCTTATCTGGACTAGAGTAGGCATGATAGGAAGGCAAGAGGTGGGTAGGAGTTTGGAAGGTTGTTTAGAGAAGACTTAACTTGGTTCAGTAAGCAAGGGAGTGGGAGAGACGCTGAAGGTCAGGAAAGGGAGTTTGAAGAAGATAAACTAATGTTTTCACTCCTATTAACATAATCAATATACACTTGCTAATGGGTGATTGCCTACCCTTTAACTTTCTACAGTTTTTAAACTCTGTGAGTAGGTTCCACTATGATCATCATATCATTTTGCTAGTTTAAATTTTTTGGAATCAGTTTGCAACCCAGAGAAATGTTTTTAAAAGCAGAGGGGGGAATTCCTTAGTATTCCAGTTGTTAGGACTTGGCACTTTCACTGCGTTGGTCCCAGGTTCAATCCNACTATGATCATCATATCATTTTGCTAGTTTAAATTTTTTGGAATCAGTTTGCAACCCAGAGAAATGTTTTTAAAAGCAGAGGGGGGAATTCCTTAGTATTCCAGTTGTTAGGACTTGGCACTTTCACTGCGTTGGTCCCAGGTTCAATCCCTGGTTGAGGAATGAAGTTCCCACAAGCTGCATGCTGTGGCCAAAAACAATTTTTTTTGAAATAAATAAAAATTTTTTTAAAGTAGAAAGGAAATTATTTCCATCCTGGAATTCTATACCTAAGCAAGCTATCAATCAAGCATAAGTGCAAGACAATGACATTTTTATTAACATATGAGCTCAAAAAAGTCACCTCCCACTTGTCCTTCATATCTTTTTACCATGAAGTATCTGAAGGAGTAAATCAAGAAAGAGGAAGACATTGGACACCAGAAATGGAGTCTAATACAAGGGCAAAGCTTAGGGAATCAAGAAGATAATCATAAGAAAGACCCTAAGACAGTAACTTCGCAGTAGCCTAGGGAACAGCCAGTTCAGATTGAAGCAGGACAGTCAGTTATGATATGGAAATCTCTACAGAAAAAATAAGATTGGTAAAATTCCTAATATTTTAAATGTAGTGAGAGATTTACAACATTCAAGGATGAATTAATAAGTATATAGTACACTAAAGAAAAGAGAATTATTGACTCCACCAAAAACAAGGAAAGTATAAGAAAGGAAATAGAACCTAGACTACATATAGCTCTGCAGTAAATTATTATTTTCATAGCCATGGTAATTAAATGCCAAACATGAACCATTTCAAAAATTATGATATAACTATGTTGTGATCTTGAGGGGCAGATAAAATGTTGGTGGGGAGGGAGCAAGTGTGAATGGGGTGGGAGGGAAGTGGAAGAGATCTTCCTTAGTAGAAAGTTAGCAGAAAGTTAGTGGACAGGGTCTAACATTGGAAAGTCAGAAATTATAGCATAAGCATGTCATTTAGATAAATGGAACTAAATATAGAAGAAGGTGCTAGATTTGAAATTGTGGAGTTGGGAATGAGCCTTTTATAGAGTTGCATTTTTTACCTTGAAACTATGTACCTGTATAACTTTGATAAAAAAAAAATAATAATGTTCCACAAGGATTTATAGTAAATGCTCAAGCTTAGTTCTCTGATCAGTTTTCCTGTCACGAAATCCCCTCAAAGTCTCAGACTCTTCTAGTTACTAGCTACAAGCTACTGGCTGGTCATTTATATCAGACCATAGACTGGCACTGGCAAATGAGTGGCTCTAACTTTGTTAAATTCTAAGTTTGTTGCAAAATCAGAGTTTCTTAAAAAAAATCTTGGAGAGATTTCTTAAAATATTAGTATTAGTGGTGGCCTTGGCTTGCATGCAACCTAGGGAAGGCAAAATTGGTATGGAAGAAGGCCCGGGAAGTAGCAAGTTTGGTCTTAGTATGCTCTAGCCAGGGACAGAGCAACTTAAGAAATTTGCAAATGTGGGAAAAACAAAGCTACAACACAATCTAAACATTAGTTTTTGTCTATGGCTTAAAATCATGTGTTCTATCCCTCTGGGGCAGGCTGCAAAAATAAAGGAAAACCGCTCAAGGAAAACAATACAGAGATCTGCTTCTGGTGAAAAATCAGAGGAACACTGTAATATTTTAAGCCCTTCCCCTGGCTGTGTTCTCTGTCCCTGTACTTCCCTTGGGCTGCCTGACATTTGGAAGAGGGAGAGATAATTGTTACTGTTCAGGAGGGAGGGAAAGCCAATTGTTCAATATTGGAAATTTAGAAAGTGTTTCATTTTCTAAGCTCCCAGTTACTGATGTAGTAGGTCCTCTGAAAATTTTTCTTCATCCTTTTCAGTGATTATTTTCTTTTTTTTCTTTCTAAGCAGCATAAAGCTCCTGTAGAAAGCAAAGACCTTTCCTTGTCTGAATTACTGCCACCACGAAATAGATTGAAAAAAATATTTCATTTTATATCAACCAGTAGCATCCCAATCCACGGAGGGGTGTCTCCTAAAGCTATCAAGATAGTATCAGAGTCTTAATCATTTCTGGGATAGTGAAAGCCCCAACACCAACCAGCACCCACAAAGGCTGCAACCCCAGGGCCAACTGCCATCACCCGGGACAGACACCCGCTTGGGATGCAATCTCTGAACTCTGTGACCCAGAGCATGTGCTGGCAGGCTCCTGCTATTCACCTAGGCACGGTGGCAGAGTGGGCCCTGACCTCCTGGAACTAGAGAATCACAAAGCCCCGGTCATTGCTTCCGAGAGGGCTGGGAACAGCATGGGACTGCTGCAAACACACCCACACACATACGAATGTGCACTAAATATTCGTAATCAAATACTCCTCATGGTGGACACACAGTTAGTGCANTGGGCCCTGACCTCCTGGAACTAGAGAATCACAAAGCCCCGGTCATTGCTTCCGAGAGGGCTGGGAACAGTATGGGACTGCTGCAAACACACCCACACACATACGAATGTGCACTAAATATCCGTAATCAAATACTCCTCATGGTGGACACACACTTGGTGCAGTCTGGCCCCGTGTGAAGCTGTGCAACATCGTGGGAAGCACCACAGCTTCAGAAGGAGACTGGATTCAACATTCAGCTATCAATTTTTTTCTCTAAACCTCTGTTTTCTCCTCAATAAAATGGGGGTAATGATAGCACCCCCCCTCAGGGGATTTTATAAGAATTCATTGAAGCCATATGTAAAACTCTCTAGCCCAGTGTCTTGTATAGGAAAAAAAATTCCATTGATGTTAGCTGTTATCAGTAATAAAAATTGACGTTTACAAGTAGGCATATTTAGTCATTGTCATCATTCAACTGCTCGATCATGTCTGACTCCGCAGCCCTGTGGACTGCAGTACGCCAGGCTTCCGTGTCCTTCATCATCTCCTTGCTTTTCATTTGCTTGCTCAATTTCATCCATTTAGTTGGTGATGTCATCCAACCATCTCATCCTCTGTTGTCTGCTTCTCCTCCTGCCTTCTTTCCTAGCATCAGGGTTTTTTCCTAATGAGTTGGCTCTTCGCATATTTAGTCAGTACTAGATAAATGTTTATACTGATGGTAAGAACTGTTGTGAATCAAAGAATTCTGTCCTTTTATGGAACGTCTTCCCAAAACCTTCTTGGAGGAGGGGGTTCCTAGTATATTTAATTATCTGTTTTCAGACCACTAACTATTGATGGGAAGTTTGGAGCTACAAGGTACAAAGAGGTTCCATAAAAAATTAAATAGATGAACTCTGAGAAGGTAAAGTGTAACTTAATGGAGAAGTAGGAGTTTTATGAAAATTCCTTTTATTCCCAGCTCTAAGACTGTGTCACGGATTTCAGAGAGAGAGACCTTAAGACCATAGTACGTCAGATCATCTGTGCTTTCTACCTGAAGGCAACTCTCCTAAGAAGAGTACTTTGACAGCAAAGAAGCATACTAAGGGGTCCTGTTGGTGGTTTTGATAAAGCTGCCCTTTGTTGTGAGGTTGGTGCCTTTCCTGGATGGAGGGGCTTGCTTCCATCCCTCGCCCTGGATGAGAAATGGTCCAAACAGCTGAGAATCCCACTGGGCTGACTCTTTTCTCTGGGGAAAGACCTTCTGCACCCTACTCTCTCTGCCTAGCCCCAGGGAACACTCTGGGAGGACCCTCCCAATCCTTCCAGAGCTCACGCTATGGTTCCCTTGGGTTGGATTCCCCTTACCTAGCCACAGGATATGGGGCCAATGCTGGAGGGTAAGAGATTTCCTTTTTGTTTTGGGGCCAGCAAACAAAATGACTGGGAGAAGGAGGTGTTATCTACCAACAGCCACGTTTGTGTACTTCCTGCCCATCTCATCTCTGATAATGGTTGGATCACAAAATCCACCCTCTTGAGGGTGGGTGTTACTGGCCCCATTTCACATGGGAGGAGATTAGGGTCATGTAAATACAAGGTGACACCAGCGAGTTAGGTTGTGCCATCTCTTGGCCTCTTGCCCACAGGTTTTCCGTCTCATGAGACCCAGATATAAAAGGAGCCCCTTTCTCATCAAGGGCACCTCTGGAAAGTCAGGGCTGGGATTGCAAAGGGAATTCCCACATAGTTCCTGCCATCAGGAAGTTAACAATCCACCAGGTAAAACAAAACACGTGTATGCTAAAGGGTAACTGACAATTTTTGCTCAGCAAATCACGTTAGGGCCTCAGACAGTGTCTGTGTGACTGTCTGCCCTTGAGAGCTTACATCCTAAATGATGCAAAGAAGGCCCGGGCAGAAAGAGAGTCTGACCTGGGCATGACCAGAGTGCTGAGGGACTTGCCTGGGGACCGGTCAGGAAGCAAAGCAGTTTGAACTTGGCTTTGAAGAACAGTCAAGTGGAGAGAAGCTTCAGAGGGGTTCCATGCAGGAAGAAGATGAGCTTGTGTGGCTCCTATCAGCGGCCAAGGAAGCTTCCAGAACCAGAACTGGGAGTTTCTTGTGTGGGTGAAGGCGATGGCAGTGAAGAAAGGTAATGGAGACCAGACAGTGGAGGGCCCGAGGGGCAGCTGGGCTGGTGGCCTGTCGACCTGAGGGCAGGGAGGGGGTCTTTAAGTTTTCCTGGCTATGATGTGGAGTAGGCGCAGCTCTCTGAAGGCAATGGAGGCAGGGAGTTCAGGTAACTGTCCACAGTCACAGATGGAGCTGGTGAGCTGAGGGAAAGGTAAGGACAGATGGAGAGGTGAGTTTTTCCTGAGAGATGAGGAAGGNGTGGTGGATTAATGTTTGATGTATGGCAAAACCAATACAATATTGTAAAGTAATTAACCTCCAATTAAAATAAATAAATTTATATTTAAAAAAAAGAAAAAGTTCAAAAAAACATTTTTAAAAATTTGCTTTTTAAAAGTGTGTATTATTTGACTCTTTTTGCTTCTAGGAATTTAGTTTGAGAAAATTTGCAAAAATGTGCCTGTGAGGAAGATCAAGGGAAGAATAGATTTTTAAAACATTTGACTGCATTTGTGTAATAGAATATTATACAACAGTTTAAAATAATAGGTATAGGTCTATAGTTACTGATATGGAAAGCTGACCTCAACATATTTCTGAGTGAAGAAAGATTACAACATACCAAAATTTTATCCCATTTTTTGAAATAATATGCATATGTACTAGCTGTAAATATGTACATATGGTGATTATATTAGTAAATATTTATTAACTGTTTATTGTCATGCACTAAATTATATGTTTTATAGGTAATAATGCACATAAATCTCAAAACAATCCTAGGAGATGGGTACTGTTTTTGTTTCCATTTTATTGGAGAAGGAAATGGCAACCCACTCCAGTATTCTTGCCTGGAGAATCCCAGGGACGAGGGAGCCTGGTGGGCTGAAAAGTGAAATATTGAGTAACTTACCAAGAATATGAAGAAGGTATGAGTCCTCACAGAAAATGTTAACTATTTTATTTCTGGATGATGAAATTATGGGAGAGGGGTGTAAGTACAGTTTTCTGTGTTTCAATTTTCCCCAAATCATTATTAATTATTGATTTTTAAATATTTCTATTTTGAGGGAAAAAATTTGTTGTCTGATTTGATTATTCTTCCAATTTGATTACTCTTACAGATGTCATAGGAAAGTTATTAATACCAGACGATCTCTGGTAAAGAGAGCTAGTCACAATAACCCATTTCTTCTACTGGATCTCACACTGTGGCCTCCCTGAATCATGGCCATGACAGGAAAACCACACTTCAGGCAGCCTGGATGGAGGGGGTTTGGGGGAGAATGGATACATGTATATGTATGGTTAAGTCCCTTTGCTGTCTACCTGAAACTATTATATTATTGTTAATCAGCTATACCCCAATACAAAGTAAAAAGTTTATTAAAAAAATAAAAATAAAAACACTTCATAGGTAGGTCAAGGGAGACGTTAATGAGTTTACCCTGAGACTTTGTATTTTACAGCAGTTCTTCAACTTGTGATCAGTTTGGAAGTTGCTCTTTCCACCTCATGGGGAGGCATAGCAAAGTCACTGACCCTTGCAGTCAGATGAAGTGTTAAAATGAAGAGACCATCCCAGCAAGGAAACAACTGTTGGCCTATATCCCTCAATATGTTTTTGGAGGCTTGGGGAACCTCTTTCAGTTCTGTACAGTTAAGAACAGAGATAGTAAAGCTACTTGGTTAAGACTCAGTACTAGAACTCTGAGTGATTACAGATTGAGAATTTGCCATGTGTAAAAATCCCATTACACAGAAGTTATCATTCTAGGGCAATAAGCCTAATACTGTCCTTGAAATGGATTTGGGCACCAGCAACAGCTACCAGCTTGGATATAGACTGTACCATCACACAGACCACATACTCAGCTGAGAGCCTCAAGAAGTCTTTTTAAAGAAAATAGAAAATAAATGATAGAACCAAATTATTGAGTAATTTTGATTTCTTATATTTTCCACGTTAATGATTTTAAAAATTTTATAGTGGACAAAACCCAGGGTAGAGTTCTCACTATACAGTTGAGATTCACTCACAAAGCGAGTGTGTTTGATTTTCTTTTTAAAACAGCAAGTTAAAGGATTCCATGTTATTTGTGTAAGTAGATAATTCACTACATGTTTCCATATAGGTAATGTCAACCAAAGTCCTGGTTATCCAATTGGACTGACTAGGTCAGCAGCAAATATTAGAGAATGATGCCTGAACAAAGTTTATGCCTGTTTAACTTTATTACAGATCACAACAGCATGTTTTCAGGAGCGATTATTTTGGTAGTCAACCAAGAGCTAAGACAGCACTTTGTCTCAAAATTAAAATGTGCAACAGTAGCACATTTCAATCAGTTCAGCAACAGCTACATACCATCAGCCTATGTCTTTATAGAATTATTACAGTATCTCAAGAATTTCACCATCTGCTCCTTGTTTGGAGTCATTTATTGTAAAGTTATTTTCTTCCTGACTTTTCTACCCTTTTTGTGAGCCAGCTTTAACAAATAGCTATAAATCAGAGGAATTGACCTCAGTAACAGAAAATTATTCTGAACAATACATTATATCATGGCAGATGACCAAATTACTGTGCAAATGCCAGAAGGAAGTTATTTGGTTCTAAATGTGAACGACAAGGATGTTTAGTTCACAATGTCCAATCAAGACATGTTATACTAGGGTCCCAAGAGAATACTCCTTGAATATGGCTAAGGTCACAAGAACTAATGATCTTATCACCACTGGATCAGTTCCCAGTTGACAGAATACGGAGTGATTTTTTACATTCTCCTAGTTTGTAGTTTGTAGGTAAAAGATCACGAGTGAGGCAGATATGTTCCAAGTTAGACCACAATTTCTTCTATGTACCTTTTGCGCTAGATTTACTGCCCAGGAAATAGACTCAATTAAGAGCAAGAAACTGTGTTTGGATACTTAACAGTATTAGCAGAAAGATTTCTTATGTTACTATTGCTTTAAGCCATTTCACTAGTATGGTACCAAGATGCAAGGATGAAAGACAGAGAGGCTCTTCCTTCATCACTTCCCTCACCTGTGTTAACCTCCTTCCATTTTCTCATTCTCTTTGATCCGTTACTACTCAAGATGCAGGCTAGGGACCAGAAGAATGAGCATTCCCTGGGAACTTTGAGAAATGCAGGATCTCAGCCCCCAACCAGATCTACTGAATAAGAACTTGCATTTAATTAGATCTTCCCAGGTGAGTCCTGTGCACACGAAAGCATATAGGACATCCTCCTAAAGATACACTTTGGACTATTGACAGGGGAGCTCAGGCCATTAATCTCTTTTGATACTTTCATTTCTACTTTTCCTCTCTCATCCAAGAAATTAGCAATCTAAAATCAATCCTCTTCCCTCAAGCCAAAAATAAGATAAATACATAACAACCAACATTTGTTTAAGCCTTTACAATCTACAAAATACTTTCATAACCAATACCCACTTGATGCTTGCTTCATCCTTGAGAGAGAGGCAAGAGTTACAATTCTCATTTTACAGATTTTAGGAAATTATGATGATTTGATGTTCAGCAACACTCTCCAAGTCACAAACAACTGGTTTTCTGACTTCAAATTAGTGCTTCTTTTGCTAGTATACCATGATGAATGGACAGAAAACTAAAGCAGAAAGGCACAGGAGTAGACTAAATCTAGAACTTAAAATATATATGGAAGTCACTGGAGTAACCTGGGGGAAATTGATCACATAAATTTGTAGCCACCTAGTCAAAGATTTCATCCCCTGATGATGGGGACAGATAAACAAATCTTTTAGACTTTCTTAAATATATTCAACCTCTTCCTGATTAGAAGCTAAACATAATCACAAACAAGAGGAGACAGGAAAACAAGCTGTGCTTGTGTTAAGAGCTTTCCCTGTGAGCAATTCTCACCAAGCACATCAGCAGGAACTGGGTGGGAGGCAGGCTGTCAATTTCTCTAGGAATTTTCAGCACCCAGTCCACGTCAGTGTCACATCGGTCAGTCAAGTACGATTTCACATCGGTCAGTCAAATACCATGTTTTCTGAAGATATTTCTTTCCAGGCTAACATCATTTTTGATTTATCGATAGTTCTGCCTGTATCCAAATTTTTCCAAATATATATTACCTTTCCAAAACAGGAAGCTTGCAGTTTCACTTTTTGGAATTTCTCCATTAGGAAAAGACAAGTCAGGAAGAGTTTCTCTGTCCAGGAAGAGTTTCTCTGCCAAAGCCACTGCCAGGCCTGGCCACCAGCCTTCACACACTGAGGACACATGTCCTGCCAGGTAAGAGCTGCACACTGTTCCCAAGGAAAGGTCAAATGCTTTCTTGGAAGCCATAACCTCTTTGCCTAAGTGTTCTGTTTCAAACTGCATGTACATCTTGTGCAGATGACCCATGAAAGGACAAAAGGTTTAGAACATCTTTGAAATAACAAACTTCATCACCAAATATCTTCAGATTCTCCCCCAGCCCGAGTTTCAGGGTGAAAGGGGAACTTGGCAGATTTCAGCAGTTCTCTAATAAGTTTGAGAATCAGACTGTCTTAATACAATTTTCAAAATGTTTTCCTCAATATTTGAAGAAAGGGTCAGTACACAAAGGCGGTGGTCAAGATTCCAATTGTATCTTAAGCAACCATTCCGTAAGGAGGTGATGCACTGAAAGCACGGAAGGGCTGACGCACAGCTACGTGCTCAGCCAATGAGATTTCCAGATATAGTCGTGTAGAACTCCCTGGGGGTTCAAGCTGGAAGAGCGCCCTATACTTGAGATGGAGAAAACAATCCTGCTTCCAGTCCAGCAGAACTAGGAATAGATAATTCTTCCAATTATAACATAAACACATACCCAGATAAATATGGGAGAGAGAGCATGTCCATTAAATTAAAGTGAGATCTGTTTTAGGAACACAATTAAAAACTGGCTACAACCATGATTACCTAAAAATACCGTCAAAATGAATCAACTCCTAGCAATTTTGCTCTTTACATTTCAGTAATTTGATCTGTATGTTTCTGAAATACGTTGATATTAGGACTTCTATGTATTTATTTTTCTCCCTCAGCCATCAAATTTTAATGCATCGTATGGCAGAAACTAACAAAACATTGTAAAGCAATTATTCTCCAATTAAAATATGTTTTTAAATGGAAGCTACAGTGAACAAGAAGCAATGTGGGTAAAAATTATAAAGCATGGAGACTTCAAAGAATCATGCAGCAAACACAATATGCTGATTGTTATTGATAAACTTGCTATGCATGCTGCACATATTCTCTGCCCCAGTCTTTTGTTTCTTCTATTTGGCATTCTGTTTTCCCTCCTCTTTCCAAGTCTTGTGTCTTCCCCAGGTCTCTGCTTTAATGTTATCCAGTTGAGAGACCTTCCTGGACTGTCTTATATAAAGTCAATGCCCCTTTGTTATTCTTCATCACAATATACCCTATATTTATCTTATGGCATTTATCTTTATCGGTTATTATATGTTTTCTTTCTGGTTTATTCCCCACCTCCCTCAGCAGAGTGCAGAATCTTGAGAGCAGGAATCTTGTCATCCTTTATCATCCTTGAATANTAGAAGTTGTGTTAGACATCTTTTCATCTAACACCCCATTTTATACATGAGGAAACAAAAGTCTGCAGAGGCAAAATGTGTTTTCTTTTGTATTCCGTGACTTTCTATATTGGACAGGTACATAGTAAACGCTTGATAAATAGCAAGGCCATCTGTTTGGATCCAACATCGCTCCAATATTTACTCTAAAATCTTTGGTACAAGCCTGTCTAGCACCTGTTTTAACTGACCATTTCACAGCATACACTACATACAAGTATCTTGCTTTATGAAGATCTAATATGCCAACTGCCCAAACCAGATAAACTAACATGAATTATTCATTCTAAAAAGCAGGGGCCATTTAAATAGCTACTATATTTATGATAAGATTGGATGTTAGCTCTGTATTTAAACTGAAATTTTCACCCACATGTCTGTAGCAGAGAATAAGGCCCTCATGCACTTCTCTTGCTTTACAAAGGGAAAGGATCTCTGAAGATCCACTACTTTGGTCCTTAGTCTGAACCTTGGTTGAGGAGTTATCAGCAAACACAAGTTGACTGGATGAATGGACAGACGTGGGTCTGATGACGCAGCAGCTCGAGGAAGCCAGATCTCCAGGTAAAAATGTGGGAGGTAGGAGACAGCCCAGTCAGCATCGTGCCCCACTCATCTGAGATGCAGTCATGCTCTGCCATCACCAGCTTTCTCAGGACAACAGTCAAAACCGAATGCTGTCCACTGCTTTCCTTGCTTTGCTACTGGCCATCCCAGCCTCTCCCTTGACATGTTCTCTTCCCTCCATTGTCCCTGTCTCTCTTCCATCTCCTCTTCCCTTGTGTGTGTGGATATGCATGGGAGAAGGGAAATAGCCAAGTAACCGTGTTAAAAACAGATTTTCTATTATCTGGGAGGTTCTTTAATGTTCATTTGAAAAGGACCCTGGCCCTTTAAGAAGTCAGGAGGTAAATATTGGAAGCTCTTGCAAGCTAGGATAGAGCAATTCAGAGAAGATTAATTAGAAGTAAACTGCTGACACAGGGACGTTAAGTGCCTCCATGAAGTCCCTGCCCTTCTCAATTATCCACCCTGGAAGACAGCCTATTCTATTGGGCCCGAGTTACCATAAATAGACCCCACTGTTGACCTGATTGCTGGAGCCCACAGGGGAAGCCTGAGATCTGAGCAATAAATCTGCCTGCAGAAGACTTCATATATTTGCCAGGGACTGCAATGACTTCAGATCCTGTAGGATCTGAAACAGAGACGTTCTGATGTGAAATTCACCTTCATTACTCAGCCCTTCTTGTCCTCTGCTCACCTCCCTACCACGTGAGCCTTTCAACACCTCAAATTCAGTCTGTACTTGAGCGTTCTGCACTCACTGCCATATAGTCCCATAATTATTCTCTACTGTTCGTTTGATTATATTTTCTTTACTCAGTTATATCATAAACCTGATACAACGTAAAGTCGGACACAACTGAGCATGCATGCAACAATAATAATAGCAAACATTTAGCAAGTGTGACTCATATAGGCCAGACACTGCTCTTAGCACCTGGCACAACAATCTCACTTAATCCTCAAATGTATTCTAGTCCCATTTTACAGATGAGGACACTGAGGCTGAGAGAAGGTAAGTACTGTCTGAGCACTGTACTTTCATCCCTCTGCAGGACATGGCCTCTGCCAGAGCCAGGTGCAGGCTCTTCCCTTCCCTCCCTGTCAGGGCTCCACACATCACACTTACTTGGCAATTGCCACCAGCCAGCGTCTCCCCCATCCAGGGGACTTGGAGCTCAGGTTCACAGATGTTGAGATGGTCTTTTCACGGACCTGTTGTGGAATGCAAAGTCTCTGCATTTCTCCTCCTCGAGCACTGTCTGTCTGGCTGCACTTCCTGGATGGTGAGGATTATAGGGTGGCGAGACAGGGGCCCAGACATCTGGAAAGCAGTATCTGCTTACACCCAAGAAACCCTTTCCAGAATGTGAGGCTGAAAAGTGGCGGGAGTTGTTGATGTTTGCCCTGTGGCAGCTGCAGCAGCCCCAGACTGGGAATGCTGGTTAGGGTGCCAGAGGCTCTCAAAGTCAAGGGCAGAACCTCCCTGCCCAGTATGGACCCGCCCTGCATGTGGCAGCCTTGATTGGACCCTCGTTTATTATTGTAATGAGGATCCCTTTTCTAATGTGTTTTTTTTAGCCCTCATGTGGCTGAACTGTTATTTTTCTCACTTGACTTTTTTTTGCCTATGAAATGTTTTGGATAAATATGCAGCTGAAATGGCTTGCTACTGACTGTGTACATTTTTAGTTGAATGAAAAGTAAAGAAATACAGCATTTCGCATATAAAATATCCCGTTAATGTTATATAATTTGGCTGCGGAGTATCATTTTGCTTTTATGAAAGGGTTTGGTGAAAACCTCAGGAATAGCAGATAGCTAACATGCAGTAATTATCGGTTACTAAATATCACTTATATCATACTGGTCTATTCATACAAGTCTAACCACATTTAATGTATAATTTTTTAAAAGACAATAGGTAACGTGAGTGCCTGAAACAGTGGTGGTACTTAAGTAAAATGGAGGAGCCACCTAAGGCGTAAGTGACTCTAGGGGCCTGTTTGGGCAGCTGAGCCCCCTTCCACCATTGCACATTGCCCTCTGCTCTGGGTTTTCGCTGGAAGCCGGGCTCTGCTGATGCACAGCTGGTCAGGGCGGGAATATGAGGAGGGGTGTTGTGTGGAGGTCCGCACTTGAGCAGATGTTTTGAATTCTCGGCTTGGAAGCTGATGTTTAGGACCAGACACAATGGCCATTCTCAGCATAATTTCTGTTTGGCTGTGAGTCAGTGAGGATTCAGAGACCCCAGGATGGATCCTGCGTTGCCCAACAATGAAACTCTTTACAGGCTGTGAATCCCACGTGAGGCCTCTGCATGAGGCAAGGTGCGATTTCCATTCCCTAAATAACTCCCCTCGAAGCTCACTGACCTTCCAGGTCCCTTGCCTTCCCTGTCACTTTGTTCCCAGAGAATGAAGAGCCAATCCAGGTAACTCAATAACTGCTATTTTGAGGAAGCCAAACTGCTGTATACAGCAAGTGCCTAATCAATGCTGACTGTCTCACTGGCACATATTAAACCTAAATCAAAGTGATTTTACATTGCCTGGTGGTTTAGAGTTAGCAAAGCCTAGGATGGCAAATAGGTTTCAATTCTTGAACCAATTCTGATCAATCAATTGGGAGTACCTTCCTGAGGAATCTGAAGAGTCCCCAACTGAGAAAAGGGGTGCTGTAATCAACTAGTGATGTCTGCCATGGACATGGGCATGAGGGCAAGAGTTTGGTAACTACTCAATAATCCAGCTTGCTTTAGACTGAATGTGTCTGCTCCAATTCCATAGGCTATACCCTCATCCCCACTGTTATAGTATTTGGAGGCAGGGTCTTTGGAAGGATATTAGGTCATGAGGGTGGAGCCCTCATGAATGGGATTAATGCCCTTATAAAAGAGACCCCAGAGAGATATCATGCTCCTTCAGCAATGTGAGGACACAGAGAGAAGACCACTGTCTATGACCAGGAAGCCCTCAGAAGACACTTTCTGCTAGCACTTTGATCTTGGACTTCCCACTTCTTGAACCATAAGGAATAAATTCCTGTTGTTTAGAAGCCACCAAGTCTATGGAATTTTACTACCTCAGCCCAAACACAGCTCTACTTAGCCTTAGATCTCGTCTCATCGTCACCTCCTCAAGAAAGCCTGCCTTAACTTCTCAGTGACATAACATAAGACTTGAGAACACAGGCCCGCCATCAGGATCTGAATTGTGGACTGTAGCCCCAGGTTCCTCTGTCCATGGGACTCTGAAGGCAAGAAAACTGGAGTGGGTTTCCATGCCCTCCTCCGGGGATCTTCCTGACCCAGGGATCAAACCCTTATCTCTTATGTCTCCTGCATTGCAGGCAGGACCTTTACCACTAGCGCCCCCTGGGAAGCCCACCCTGCAATTTCCTCATCTGTAAAACGGACAAATACTAGCACCCACCTTAGAGGATGGTTGTAAGTATTGGATAAGCTGAGACGTCAGTATCAACTACAACAATGTCAGAGTCAGAGTTCAGTCCGCCTGAAGACTTTGCTAACCATTCTGATTATTTCTAGGCTAGTTCCTGTCACCTTATTGACCTCATCCAGTTGCAGTTTGCCTTTGCAGAGTGATATTTGGTTAATGTCTGCTTCTCGAACTACTGTCTGCCCAGGAATGGGAATAGATGACCTCCTGGGCTGAGTGATTCATTCTGTGAAGGAGAAAGAACGGACAAATCTTAGGACACTTGAGCTCCCCTCTAGATGATTTTCTCCTACAACTTATGCTTGTGCCAGCATAGCAGCCCACTCCAGTGTTTTTGCCTGGAAAATCCCATGAACAGAGAGCCCTGGGGGGGCTACAGTCCATGGGGTCACAAAGAGTTGGACACAACTGATTGACTGAGCACGTATGCCACATTGCTGCAGGAGAAAGAGAGAGATGGTGGGAGGCGGTGGAGGAGAAGCATAGGAAAAGAGAAAAAGCAGAGGGGAGAGAAAAAACCTGGTGCAAAAAAGAGGGAAAGGGAGAAAAGAGAGAGATTATCTTTTAAAATGTGGATTCATTCTGCTACACAGTAGAAAACTAACACAACATTGTAAGGGAACTATACTCCAATAAAAAGTAACTTCAAAAGAAAAAGATAAAACATGGGAAATGGGAAATGGGAAAAATGAGAAAGTTAAAGAAGCAAGTGAGAAGAAGGGGAGAGGAACGGAAGACAGAGTCAAACGCTGAAGGAAGTGGACATTTTGAGGGATGAAGGTGTCAATCCAGGGAAAGGCAAAAGGAAGCCTCATGCTGTCTGAGGATCCCCTGGCCCTTGAAACTGGTTCTCTTTGGGGGGATCTGCTCCAAGGCTGAGAGTGTGGTCTCTGGACGTGGCTGCCTGAGTGTGAATGCTGGCCCTCCCCGCTTCCACATACTGCCTGAATAGCCTTAGGCAAGCCCCTTACGTGAACTCTGATTTCCTCATCTGTAAAACTGTGATAGACGGTACATATTTCACAGGATCGTTGTAGAGTCTGTGCTTTGTATTCGTGGGTCTGACAAATCACAGACCGTGTACATTATGCTTACAGTCCAGGTGGGTTGAATCTGTGAATGTGGAATGCAGATAACCAAAGATCTACTGACTATGGAGCTTGAGCCTCCATGGATTCTGGTATCCATGGTGGATCCTGGGACCATTTCCCCGTGGTTATGGAGGGACGACTGTAGTACTGAAATAACTCATGTAAACTGTGTCAAGTCATTTGCACCCAGTAAACCCTCAATGAATGCTAACAATGAGGATAGTTATCAGTCGAAAATGCCCAGTGGACACCAGGATCTCTAATGCATCCTCCCTTCGCTATGGCTTTATATGCTCAAAGCTCAGGCATACTAAATTTGCAGCACCAGTAGTTAACCCACTCTAGCACCCTTTTACTGAGGATCCCTCTGTTTCCAGCCCTGTGCTCGGCCCTGGGGATGGATAAAAGGCCCAGAAGCCACTCTGGGCTCTAGGTAGGTACTGAAGCCCATCCTTAGGACACCCTCCCTATAACTTTGGGGCTTTCTCACTCTTGATGAAAGTCTCCATTACCAAAGTGGGAGATGAGAGTCAGAGGCTGTGGACTGAGTCAGATAGAGGGAAGCCCAGGAGAGGTGGAAATGGGTGCACAATTCCAACCCCCAGATTCCAGTCCCTGTAACTGCTGTAGGACCTTGTTCCTGGTGACTTATCTGAATCTCTCTTTTGCACATTTTTAAGTTGGGAAAAGAATGCCTGCTGTAATCTATTTGTAGGATTACAAGAGAGCAGGATCCACTCAAATGCCCAAAGTTTTTACTTATATTTTATTTTTTCAGCTTTGTGTAGGCTCAATCACTAAGTCATGTCTGACTCTTTGTGACCCCATGGACTGTAGCCTGCCAGGCTCCTCTGTTCATGGGACTTTATAGGCAAGAATACAGAAGTGGATTGCCATTTTCTCCTCCAGGGGATCTTCCCAACCTAGGGATTGAACTCATGTCTCTTGCATGTATCTACATTGACAGGTGAATTCTTTACTACTTGAGCCACCTATGAAGCCCTTTTTTCAACTTTATCGAGCGTAACTGACAAACAAAATTGTAAAATATTTAAAGTATACGGTATAATGATTTTATATATATATATATATATATATATATGAATTCCTCTCTCTGTTGAGTTCATTAACACAGTCATCACCTCACATATCTACTCCCTTTTTTTGTTGAGAACATTTAAGTTCTACCCTCCTAGCAAAGTGTGATTATACAAGACAGTGTTAGCAGCTATAATCACCAGGTTTTTATCAAGATAATTATTTTTGCACAAAAAGATGATCAAGTTTCAAGCCAGAATAGAAAATCCTTCTGGTGGACTTTAAAAAAAAAAATTAAAAAATAAAAGGCTCTGACTAGGATAAGAAAAACAATGAGAAGGGGGCTCAGGTCGGTGAAGGGAATAAATTCTCAGGGGAGACGTGATGAGGGCAAAGAGGTGGCCGGATGTGTAAATGGTGGGACTCAAGTGAACCCTTGCCCCTCTCTGAACTTCCTCCTTTAGGGACTGCACAGGAAGGCAAGGTCCTGAAATACCGTAAGAATGGTGTTTCTCATTCCTGTCCAGTCCAAACAAGGAAGCCGGGAAGTCTTGCAAGGGCACATTTTAGTTCAAAGGCCTCAAGTCCAAAGAGCAGAGTAAGTTCAGCTGGAGTCAGGAACTGAGGCCTCGAATGCTCAGACGGTCTATCCCTATGCCCTCAAATCTCCCCAGGCATCTTAGCCTCTGAGAAGGCTTTGATTGGATCTTGACTATTGAATCTGGATCGGTGATGTTTTGGTTGCTGTGGGGTCAATCAAATTAGAATGTAGCGGTTGGCTGGCAAACAACTTCTTTCCACATAAAGTTATATGAATAACTGAAAAGACCTCATTCATTCCTTTTTGATTCAACAACTATTAATGAATGTCATGCACTATAGAATTCTAGAGGCTGAATGGAAATTAACATGACTGTTGGGTTCTTCTCAGAGTCTATACTCATGTGGCCATCATGATATATTTTCTAAAATGTATAACCATAAATTTAGAGGGACTGTTGGGCTACCTTAAATGTATTCCATTTCCAGATTCCATATCAGAAAGGCAATAATATCTATAATTGAGCACCACAAACAATTTCTTCATGTACCTTCCCAGACCATCTCCACCACCACCAAAAGTTAACCTCTATCACCCAGAACTTATTTTTCCATTCTTGACCTTCATATAAGTGGAATCTTACATATAGTGTGTATTCTTGTGTATCTGGCTTCTTTTACTCCAAAATATGTTGTTGGGTTTATCAGCAGTTTGTTCTTTTTCCTTGTTATATAATATTCTGCACGTGAATATACCACCTATTCTACTGCTGATGGATATCTGAGTTATCTCTAATTTGGAACTATTACAAATATAGTTGCTATGAATATTCTTTTAAATGTCTTTTTGGTACCATAAACAATCATTTCTATCAGGTACTTATTCTCTTGATCTTAAGTTTAGCAAGTTGAAATGGGTCTTTCTGGCCACTTGATTCAAGCAATGTCTATATTCCTAACTGAAAGAAAGTCTTTGGATTCCACTAGTTTGCAGTACAGAGGAGCCTGGCGGGCTGCAGTCCATGGGGTTGCGAAGAGTCGACACAACTGAGTGACTTAACTTTCACTTTCCACTTTCATGCATTGGAGAAGGAAATGGCAACCCACTCCAGTGCTCTTACCTGCAGAATCCCAGGGACAGGGGAGCCTGGTGGGCTGCCGTCTATGCGGTCGCACAGAGTCGGACACAACTGAAGTGATTCAGCAGCAGCAGCAGCAGCAGTTTGCAGTAAGTTATGGAGCAGCCATTCTACTCAAAGACTTTCCATATTGCCTTCTGTTCTATTCAACATATTTGAAACTACAGCCAACTTTTGGAGAGAATGGTACCCAGCATACACTCAGGAAAGCTATTCATGATGTATAATACATCATGCAGTCATGTGCAGAATTCTGAATCTATGTGCTACATCAAACTCAGTGCAACTTAAAAATCAGAGTAAAATTTTTTTTGCTATCAAGATTCAACTGGCCTGGAAAAACTAATTTTAGACTGTGACCCCCAAAGTTCTAAGTAGACAAAAGGAGGTCAAATCTGAACAAACCCTTACTAATTTGATAGAGATGGAGAGCCATGGAACAAAGATGGAAGTTTTGGAGACCTTCTATCCCCTTGGAAGCAAGACTCACTTCCTCTTGCAATTTTGTCTTTATCTTTTTTTTAAGGTTTTTGTGTGTGTGTGTGTGTGTGTGTGAACCATTTTTAAATCATTGACTTAAATTTAAATTCAGTTATTTGTTGAATGCGTCACAATATTGTTTCCTTTCTTTTTGGCCATAAGGCATGTGGGATCTTAGCTCCCTGACTAGGGATCAAACTCCCTGCATTGAAGGCAAATTCCCCATTTGGAGCATGGTTTGAAAGCCACATAATCCTAGTAGTAGAAGCAGCTGTCACTACCAAGCACTGGCCACTGTGCTAAGCCCCTCACCTTGCTTAACTCCATTCTGTTGGCTCCATTTCACAGCTGTGAAAACTAAGGTTCAGAAAGTCTAAGTCACTTACCCAGGATCAAACTATCAATCTGCAGTGCCAGCATTCATAACCAAGAGGGCCTGGCCACAAAACCGAAGCTCTCTCCTCTGCCTCATGTTGCAAACTTGTGTTTATATGTCACTTTCCAATGTGCCAAGTGCCTGTTCATCTAGTTATGTCATTTAATTTTCATGACAAGCAGAGCTGGCATGCCATTTCCACTTGCCAGTGTCAAAGAGCTGGTAACTGGCAGAACCAAGATTTGAACACAGGTTGCCTGACATCAGTTCCCTTTTCACTGTACCCACAGCTACCTTCCAATGGATGCCTTCTCCCAAAGTCCCCAGGAAAAGTCTTGTTTTCTACACCTTGCATTTGATGGCAATTCAAGTTACCTAGAGAGTGAAGAGAGAAATTGCTTGCTTTGAGAATAGAGTGTTTTTAGAAAATTCTAGGCTCTCAGCTCTGTTGAGGTGGGTGGACAGGCAGTTGTCCCCGCTTTGGACCAAGTTGTATAGAGTGGCAGCATAACTACAAGGATCAGGCCTGGGAATAAATGAGGTGATCAACAGAATAGATTTCCCTTCCTCAAAACAAATGCAAAGCTGCTAAGAAAAAAGCCCAGAGTACTCCTACTGCTCCCCACCCTCCCTACCCCAATCAAAAAGAGTTCCTCCAACATACTGTTCTGTTCTCATCCTTTGAAAGATATTATGTGTTGTTCATTGAAAGGTGTACCCTCCTTGNCCCAAACAGAATATGCTCCTGAGCTCTGGTTCTTCTGCCCTTCTGGAAGGAATTTACGTTTTTCACATAGTGAGCTCCTCTTCATCCTTCAAAGACCAATTCAGATGTTCTAGATATTAGTCCCATTAGTGCCAAAATTGAAAGCTCCTTCCATATTTCATATTTCTATGTTTCAGTTGCTCACTGTATAATTTGTAATAATTAACTTACATCTCAATAATTTCTAAAAGTTTCCTCCTTCTAGTGTGGGCTCTTTGGAAGAAAGAACTATGTATTTTCCCTATATATTCTACCATGGAGCAGGCTCATAATATAAATAGGTGATGAATCAACAATTTAGTGAATAACATTCCTTTTTCTCCTTTTTAAAACAGGATTTCTTTTTCTTTTTTGCCTATGCTAAATCATTAGTCTACATATACCCATAGAAGAGTAAAAACAAAATCCCAATGTGGACTGTTTCCTATGTTTGCATTATATTTTTCTTTGTCATAAGATTTTTCTCCCTTCCCACTTCTATATGGCAGAGAACCCAGGAATCTTATTCAAGGTGTCCTAAAGATTATCCTTCCTCTGTCCCTACCCAGTTTATTCAGTTCTGGAATATCAAAGGCACCTTCTGGCTTGTCCCTGCTCTTAAGTCATGGAGGTACTTTTTGATTCAGACTGGTGTCCTAGCCCTCTTTTCATCTGAATGATTCATCAGTCAACTGTGATTTGTTTTAATGGCAAACATTAGTCACAACAGAAAGACAAAATCCAATAAAGTAACTATACTGGCTTTTACCAAATATCAAATCCCTTCTCTCCTATCTTCAGTGGGCAGAGGCACCTGGCAGCTTCCCTAGTCCTTATCAGCATGTCTGCTTTGGCCTGCTTAATTTAAGGAAAAGGCTGTCTGTTTAACAGCCCTCAGGGAGTCAGTATGCTCATGAAATTGACCATGCTGATCCCAGAACTTGGAGCACATTTCCATAGAGAAGTCTCTGTCCAGATCTAACTGTACTCTATGTATTGAAATGTTTTGATATTAAACACATTTTTAAATATTATGATTTATTTCAAGTTAATAATCCAAATTGGAGAGTATTCTTGCCTGGAAAATTCCATGGACAGAGGAGCCTGGCAGGCTGCAGTCCATGTGGTCACAAAAAGTTGCTGTTTATCTTTCTCAGTCTTATTTCAGTTTGCTATAATATCCTCCAGAATCTTTCATGTTATCACAAATGGCAAGATCTCACTTTTGTGAACTGTATCTTAGTAAAAGCTGATTTGTTTTGTTTTAAATGTACTCAAATATAAAGTTTTTTCTTTATTCTAAGGTCTATTTCTGGATTTGTAATGGTGGGTTTTTGGTTGTTGGTTTTTTTTTTTGGCGGCATTGGGTCTTAGTTGTAGCACATGGGCTTAGTTACCCTGTGGCATGTGTGATCTTAGTTGCCAGACTAGGGATCAAACCTAAGTCCTCTGCATTAGAAGGCAGATTCTTAACCGCTGGACAACCCAGGAAGTCCCTCAATGGCGTTTTTTTTTATTTGATATTTAATGTCATTCTAAATAAAGAGAAAAGTAAAAATTTAAATTATTAGCATGAGTTTCAATGTTCATATTTTTATTCTGCAATATAAAAGTATGCGGTTCATTCAGAATTACCAAAATATAATATATATAAATATATAAGTATTTATATAAAAGTATGCAGTTCATTCAGAATTACCAAAATNATTAGCATGAGTTTCAATGTTCATATTTTTATTCTGCAATATAAAAGTATGCGGTTCATTCAGAATTACCAAAATATAATATATATAAATATATAAGTATTTATATAAAAGTATGCAGTTCATTCAGAATTACCAAAATTACAGAGTTCATATATTGTAGCTCATACACACACATATTAATATATTTTGTCCTTATCAGAACAGTGGAAACACTGCACAGAAATAACTCAACTGTTTTTATTTCACTTCTTGATATGTATACATCTTACAAGCACTATCTTCAGCTTGCTGATGAGTAAGAAGAACTGAAAGAAAAGAACTACGCGTCATTATCTTTCCCTTTCCTTCTGTGTCATTTTTAGTGTAAATGGTTGGTTAATATAAGGAAACAACACAAGTAAGAAAGGGTATGATACTGTTTTTCAGTCATTTGTGTTAGGAAATCAGAAAGCAAGTTCTGGTTTCAACAGAAAGCACAGCCTCTAGGGGCTGTCAGGGCCCCACTTAGTTTTGGACATGACATGCTTACCTTAACTTGTTATGAATTTTGCTGAACACTCAGGCATTGTGGATCTCTACCAGAATTCAGCATTCATGGGGCAAATCTAAAAAGTTACATGCAATTTCCACAGCAATTTTATCTCTTCTGTTTTTGCACAAGCCACATTGTCCCATCAGACTTCACTTGCAATATTTAAGTTCAAAGACTAAATTACTAAGAATTTCAAGATGAAAATAGTAGAACATTAGGCCAAGTGTCAGGCACTTTTGAATAAGGATCCTGTGTGAATTGCTTATGAAACCAACACAGTGACAATATTTGATTTCTAAATGATTTTAGGTATAGTTTTGGATCAATGGATCTGAGGGCATAAATTTTTCTGAATTTAATGTTTTTCTGAGTGACTTTGAGCAAATGATGTTTTATTCTGAAGGCTCTTAAAAATCTAATTGGATGATTTAATCTCTCCATTATACTGTCCTGATCTATTGACCAATCATGATACACGATATACTGAGTAACAGTCACAATAGTAAAAGATGTTTATCAATTTTAACCATCAATAGCCAGATAAAAAATAAATTACAGTTGGAAACATGGTTAGTGAAGTGATGTCGCTCAGTCGTGTCCAACTCTTTGTGACCCCATGGACTATAGCCCACCAGGCTCCTTAGTCCGTGGGATTTTCCAGGCATGAATACTGGAGTGGGTTGCCATTTCCTTCTCCAGGAGACCTTCCCGACCCAAGGATCGAACCCAAGTAATATAAAATAATTACATATAATTTGGGGGGTCAAGCAGAATGATGTGGTAAGTGGAAGTGCATACATGCCCATGTTTCATTTGTTCAGTCTTTCTCTTTTGGTTGGTGCATTTAATCCTATACTGTCCTGACCTAAAAAACTAGAAGAGTGAATTATTGAGTCATTTTTCTTAACTCTTTCAGATTCAGAGAAAAGTTCAGTGAAAATATATGCCATGATCACTTGGATATATAAGCATGAGTCTAAGTGGGAAACAGATTACCCTGCATAAGAAATTTTAACCCCAAGAGGATCTATGGTTGATTGAAGGAACAGGAAGGTGTTGAGCAGTTGGATAATGTGGGGAGCATGGTTGTGTTAGTTGGGGCATGCATCTGGTCATAAGCTAGGAGGGGTCTGAGAAAAAGCTCATCAGCCTCCCAGCCCTCCCTAGAGCAAATGAGTAGAAAGGTGGTTTGAAAATTAAAATTGTAGGTGCTCAATAATAATTTTTAATAGCTTTTTACTTTTAACTAATTTATGGCCTTGGGCTTCCCAAGATGGCACAGTGGTGACGATTCTGCCTGCCAAGGCAGGAGACAAGAGTTCAATCCCAGGGTCAGTAAGAACCCCTGGAGTAGGAAACGGCAACCCACTCTAGTATTCTTATCTGGAAAATTTCATGGACAGAGAAGACTGACAGGCTGCAGTCCATGGTGTCACTAAGAGTGGGCCATGACTGAGCACACAAGCACAATTTACAGCCTTAATAAATAAAGGTCTTCTAAGCAGATTGTTTAAGAGAAATATTCAGTAAGGGTTTATGTAGCTAAAAGCACATAACACTTCTAATATTATGAGCTCAAAAATCCTTATTGAATGTAGAATTAGATGAAAGAATCTAGTTTAAAAACAAAAACTTTTTAAGCTGAGGCAATGGGCCACTAGATGCTGTTGAATGCAGAAATTTTACTATCATTTATTCTTAGTGAGAAACGCCAGTGTTAGCGGACACTTCTCTTTAACCCAGTACTACGCGTAATGGTTATGAGGGCTTCCCTGATGACTCAGTGGTAAAGAATCCACCTCCCAATGCAGAACACTCGGGTTCCATCCCTGGGTCGGCAAGCTCCTCTGAAGAAGGAAATGGCAACCCACTCTAGTATTCTTGCTTGGGAAATTCCATGGGCAGAGGAGCAGGCGAGCTACAGTCTACGGGTTGGCAAAAGAGTCAGACACGACTTAACAACTAAACAACAACAACATATTGATTATNGGGATGGGGGAGCCTGGTGGGCTGCCATCTATGGGGTCACACAGAGTCGGACACGACTGAAGTGACTTACCATTACCATCTCACCTCAAGGCCACTTCAACTTCCCATAATTTCAACCCTGAAGTGAAACTTGGCCACCTTTACAGTTTTTACAAGGAAAGAAGTTATGTATATCAAGTACTTTTGAATTGGTGGACCCTCATGAAATTAGGGGATCATTGTACTGTCTTCTATCCACTTGCCTCTTTGCTCTCCTTTCTGATCCCCTTCAAACCCTCCCTTAAGTTTCTCTCCTTCCCTTAGATTCCCCTCCTTCCATTATGCAAAAGAACTGAGCTAGCCTGGGTAGGGGTGGAGTGACTGAGCTTCCCAGGTTGGCTGGAACTGATGGGTTTCCTGGAGAACAGGACTTTCAGTGCTTAACCTGGGACAACAAACTGGCTGCTTGGTCACCTTAGAAAAAAAGGCTGTCCCAGCACATTACCAGATGGTGCAAGCTATTGAGGAAATGACGCGTTCTCTTCCTTGTTATATTAGTGTCTTTCTTTCTTTTGTTTGGGGAAGTGACCCCTTTCAGATCACTGGTCTCAATCTTAGTTGCATCATAGAATCAATCTGCTGAGATTTAAAAACATCTCAATATCTAGGCTACATCCCAGAATGTTTGAGTTAGTATCTTTAGAGGGAGGACCCAGGCAACCAGGCTTTTTAAAGTTCTCCAGATGATTCCAGTGTTCAACAAAGATTGACAGCTAGTGCAGGGGAGAAGGAATTTCAAGGAGCTCTGAGAATCAAGCACTCTTTGGTTGCATCCATTCAGTAGCCCGGGCTTCCCAGGTGGCAGTAAAGAATCCACCTGCCAAAGCAGGAGACATTGGTTTGATCCCTAGATCAGGAAGATCCCCTGGAGGAGGAAATGGCAACCCACTCCAGAATTCTTACCAGGAAAATCCTATGGACAGAGGAACCTGGTGGGCTACAGTCCATGAGGTTGCAAAGAGTCAGATGTGACTAAAGTGACTGAGCATGAGCATTTAGCAGCCTAAACTCTCTTAGATGTCTCTCAAAAGGAGTCTGTGTTTGGATAAAATCAATGATGCCCAAATGTGTTATGTTTCTATCTGAATCTACTGACTACAATTTTTCAACCTCATTAAAAGAGCTTAACTGTTTTAATGGAGTGCCAAAGGGAGGGCTCTTATCACTCCTTTTCCTCTCCCTCCTTAAATAAAGTCTTAGGTTTGCAACTTTCTTGGCAAGTGGCTAGAACTGATTGACATATCAGGCAATCCAAATGCAAATGACATGAAACCCCAAGGCCCTGCCACAGGGGATCTTTGTAAAGGGAAGTGATCAGTCAGTCAGTTCAGTCGCTCAGTCGTGTCCGACTCTCTGCAACCCCATGGACTGCAGCATGCCAGGCTTCCCTGTCTATCACCAACTCCCGGAGCTTATTCAAACTCATGTCCATAAGAGTTGGTGATGCCATCCAACCATCTCATCCTCTGTCATCCCCTTCTCCTCCTGCTCTCAATCTTTCCCAGCATCAGGGTCTTTTCCAATGAGTCAGTTCTTTGCATCAGGTGGCCAAAGTATTGGAGTTTCAGCTTCAGCATCAGTCCATCCAATGAATGTTCAGGACTGATTTCCTTTAGGATTGACTGGTTGGATCTCCTTGCAGTCCAAAGGACTCTCAAGAGTCTTCTCCAACACCAAAGCTTAAACACTAAAGCAAGGTACTGAAAAGGCAATTCAAAAGCATCAATTCTTTGACACTCAGCTTTCTTTATAGTCCAACTCTCACATCCATACACGACTACTGGGAAAACCATAGTTTTGACGAGACGTTCACACTATTGAAGCCTGACTTGGAGAATTTTAAGCATTACTTTGCTAGCATGTGAGATGAGTGTAATTGTGCAGTAGTTCAAGCATTCTTTGGCATTGCCTTTCTTTGAGATTGGAATGAAAACTGATCTTTTCCAGTCCTGTGGCCACTGCTGAGTTTTTCAGATTTGCTGGCATATTGACTGCAGCACTTTCACAGCATCATCTTTTAGGATTTGAAATAACTCAACTGGAATTCCATCACCTCCACTAGCTTTGTTCAAAGTGGTGCTTCCTAAGGCCCACTTGACTTTGAATTCCAGGATGTCTGGCTCTAGGTGAGTGATCACACCATCGTGATTATCTGGGTCGTGAAGATCTTTTTTGTACAGTTCTTCTGTGTAGTCTTGCCACCTCTTCTTAANTTCAAAGTGGTGCTTCCTAAGGCCCACTTGACTTTGAATTCCAGGATGTCTGGCTCTAGGTGAGTGATCACACCATTGTGGTCATCTGGATCATAGCTGCACTAAAAATAAGTGTTCAGCTACCTAGGTGACCTTGACAAGCCCGAGTAACTCTGGCCTTGTTATCCAGCTGCAAACCAAGCGCAAATAATCTTATCAGTCTCTTCCTTTGCAGAACTTGAGCCCTCAGTTGGTAAGGTCTCTTTAGGCAAGTCCTCTTAGATCTGAGGATTTGAGATCCCTGACTTGGACTCTTTAGGCAAAAAGAAATCTCTCCCTTTGTGTCTGTCTCTGAAAACTTGACTGATGCTTCTGCTGCTACTGTAGATATCAGTTCAGTTCAGTTTAGTAGCTCAGTCATGTCCGACCGTAGATATGAGTACCAAGAAAGTTTCCAGTAAAGTCGGTGAGTTTGGCTAGAGACTGCTAGTCTTTCAAACTCTCTGAGCCTCAGTTTCCTCACCTAGTACATACATGGGTACATGCATGCTCAGTCACTCAGTCGTGCCTGATTCCCTGTGACCCTATGGACTGTAGACCACCAGGCTGTCTGTCCATGGAATTTTCCAGGCAAGAGTACTGAAGCAGGTTGCCATTTCTTCCTCCAGGGGATCTTTCCAATGCAGGCATTGAACCCTTGTCTACCTGTCTTCTGCCCGCAGGTGGATTCTTTACCACTGAAGCACCGCAGAAGGCCCAGCTGGTACATTATCATGCTAATAATGACCCTGTCCACATGAGGAGATATTGTGATGGGGATAAAGCTGTGCTTTTCACATATTAATTCCACAAACATTTATTGCACCCTCATAGTAAGGGGCTTATAATCTAGTAGATATCTAGTAAGAGCTGCCAAAGGTTCTGTACAGTAGAGAGTCCTTTGTAAAGTCAAGAGACAGTGATGTCATTGACAGGAAGCCTTAGGAAGCTGACATTGTCTAGTTTGTGTAGACCAGTTGAATTTAATTCAAGTGAGTAGAATAGAGAGGTTTACTTTTTAGCTATCTTTTGGTAACATTATTTAAAATAGCAGGGGCTTCCCTGGTGGTTCACTGGTGAAGAATCCGCCTGCCAATGAGAAGAAATGTGTTCGATCCCTGATCCAGGAGGATCCCTCATGCTGCAGAGCAACTGAGCTCGTGCACCGCAACTATTGTACCTGTTCTCTAGAACCTGGGAACTGCAGCTACCGAAGCACATGCACCCTAGAGCCCCTGCTCTGCAACAAGAGAAGCCACTGCAATGAGAAGTCTGTAGGCTGCAACTAGAGAGTAGCCCCCGCTCACCACAACTAGAGGAAAGCTGGTGCAGCAATGAAGACCCAGCATAACCAAATAAATAAAGAAAATAGGAAATAGTTCATATTCACTAAGTGGCTAAATATTTTGCAACCTCTTACTGGTGTGGTTATGGGTCTAACACTTCACAACTTTTCACCCTGAGGACTACAGTAATGACTGCCACCATGGCATCCATTTCACAGATGGGCAACTTGAGGCCAGGAGTAAAGAAAAGTTGGTAGCCTGAGAAGGGAGCTCCAGAGGGAAGTTCAAACTTTCCAGGCCAGCCTCCCTGTGCTTCACAAGAGGACTTCCTTTTCCTCAGCCTTCTTTTCCAATCCTGAGAGACTGCAGGGTCCAAAGCATTATTAATTTGCTATTAATTTGCATTTGCTCTTTCTTCATTATTCTACCTTTTCTTGACATTCATGCAACTTCTTGATATTCAGATTTCAGCTCAGAGATCACCTGCTGAGAGCTCTTTCCAGGATCAATTAGCCTTGCTGGTTCCTCTCTACTGAAAGTTGAGTTGTTACACTTTATTGTCTTCATGGTACATACTACTAACTGAAATTATCATGTTCATTTGTCTCTGTGTTATCGTCTCCTATTAAATGGGAACCTCAATGAGAATAGGACTTTGTCTCATTTGCTGCTGAATCCATCATCCCTAGCACAGTGACTGGTACATAGTAGGTACTCAATAAAAATGTGTGGCATTAATGAACATGTTTGCATTTTCTCCAAGGTACTGATGATGGGGTGGCTAGCACAAAAGAATGGAAATGTATGTCTCAGCTCTTACAGCAAGGTTAATCAGCTGCTATCTGTGCCTCAGCTTCCTTGCCTGTAACACTGGCAAGCTACATCCACCAGAGGATCTGAGGAGAGAGAAGCTGTGGACCAAACGAGAAAATGGTGATGAAAGTGCTTCAACGAGTGAAAACACGAGTTAAGTGGGAGATGTTATTATCTTCTGCCATCTGCTTTACTTTAATCTTTTTTTTCCCCTCGGTAAGCGGACCTATTGATTGCAGCTTGCTGGAGGAAGCTCTCACTGTCTAATTACTGCCCCAGCTCAGCCTGTCACCGTGTCCTCTGCAGTCAGCACATCATGACACTGACCCCTGAAACCACAGCTCTTGGCATATCAGCCTGTTCTGGCACTCTGCGCCCGACCTGGAGGAGGCAAGTCCCCACAGCTGGGCCTGGGAGGGCTGCCCCAGTGAGGCAGGCAGCTGGGGAGAAGCAGGGACATGGGTGCTGCTGCATCCAAAGACAAAGGGAATGCGGTTTTTCCCTGGAACCAGCAGGGATGTGTCCCGCCATGACATGCAGTTGTGAGCATTCCCAAATTCTGGCTTCCATAAGAATGTGCTCTGCAAATTTTTTTTCTGTCCTGGGATATTATTAGTGGGGGTTGGTAGTATGAGAAGAAACCATTTCTAATGCTAGGAATTAATAGTTCCTTTCCCTTAAATTGTGGAAATCTTGAAAATATCCAGGGTATCTTCATATGCATTACCCTCATGTGACCCTCACAATGTGATAAGCATTCCTTTTTTTTTTTGTATACAGAGGGGATGTGGTCTTTAGAACCTAGGGCTGTGATTTTCCCAAGCTAAACAGCCAAGTAAGGGAGAAGGGAATTAGAACCCAGATTTTCTCCATCTAGACCAATAGCCTAGGCCTTCACAGGGCTGGCCCAGGCTGCAGACATAACTCAGGTTATTTAACCTGAGTTGAAAACAGTCCTTGAGAGAAATTCCCAGAAGGAATCAGAACTTTAAAAGTACTCTTAGAGAAACAAATATCTTTTAGACCTGCAGAGGAAATAAGGATGTGCTAGAATTGGTAAAGAATCTGCCTGTGTGCCAGTGACCCAGTTCGATTCCTGTGTTGGGAAGTTCCCCTGGAGAAAGGATAGTATTCTCGTATAGTGGAGAAATAACTCCAAAAAAAATAAAGGGAGGGAGCCAAAACAAAAACAATACCCAGTGGTGCATGTGACTGGTGATAGAAGCAAGATCCGATGCTGTAAAGAGCAATATTGCATAGGAACCTGGAATGTCAGGTCCATGAATCAAGNCTGTCCACCCTAATCTGATTCAGGCTCCTCCCCACCCTCCCCAGCCCTGCCAAGGAGGCGCACTGGAAACCAGTACAGCTCCTATTTCTTCAAAAACTTCCCTGAATGTTTTTCTCTTCTTACGTTCACCGAAGCTCATTCTCCCTGAGGCCTCACTTGGCAGTCCTCTGAGGTGGAAGTTCTTTTATCCCTCACACACCCTAAACCACTGAGTCGGAGGTGAGATGGGGTCCGTCTTGTTCCCATTGCTACTTCTAGACCACTCTCTGCTCTACTTCAAAGGCCCCTGACACTTTGACAATTACACCGTGTCTCCTGTTTCTCGTCCCTTGTTGCTGTCATCTTAGTCACCCCCAACCCAACTGAAGATTCCGTCCCTCATTCATTCACTTCCTTTCCACATCGCTTTCTGTCCCCAGTTTGGCTAACTGTAGGTGCCCTCCCTGGGGCTTCCCAAGTAGCTCAGTGGTAAAGAATCTGCCTGCCATTGCAGAAGATGTAAGAGATGCAGGTTCGATCCTTGAATTGGGAAGATCCTCTGGAAGAGGAAATGGTACCCCACTCCAGTATTCTTGCTTGGAGAACCCCATGGACAGAGAAGTGTGGTGGGCTACGGTTCCTGAGGTTGCAAAGTCAGACACGATCGAGGGTCAGAGCGCCTGCTCTTGGATGGCCTCTCAGTGTCTTGACCTCCCCGACTCTCACGTATCTCCCTCTCCCACTGCCATGTCTACACTCTCTCTACATCCTACCATCACCAGAAACTGCTCTACCTCAGAAATCTGGACATCATGCTCCCCATTCTTTGACCTCTGATCCTTCCAGCTCTCATATTCTCCAAAAGAACATTGACCTCATCATGACCTCCAGCCCATGGACTGACCCTACCACTTTCCGACTGCCTTACCCTCTTCTCACTCCTCACTGCTCTTCTCACCAGGTGAGCTTCCATGGCCTGCTATGATCCTTAGTCATTCCCATTGCACCGAAGGTCACTACTCCTTTCGCCCTTCACCTCTTTGACACACCTGGCAAAGCCCCACCGCTGATGAAATTCGACCACCCCTGCAGGGACTGGAGCCTGTGCGCGCTGCTGGAGAATACCACACCGTCGTGCTCACTGCCTTCATAAAGACTGTGACCACAACACTGCACAGGCCTCCTAGTTAATGTTCTCGTATGCTCACTTCCCCTCTGTCTACAATTTCTCCTTTGTCCTTACACCTCCGTTATCCCCTAAACTTCTAGCTTGTGACCTTGCCTCACACTTAAGATGGAGCTAATAGAGGCAATTGACAGGAGCACCCTCATTGTCCTACCTGCCTATGCCTGTACGCACGCTCCATCTTCCTGTCTGTTTCAGCAGATGACATGTCTTGACTCCCATCAAAATCCAGTTCTTTCCTTGAGCTCTGGAACCTGTTGCTTGTTCCCTTCTCAGGGATTTTGCCACAGTGATCCCTCTACTCCCTAGCTCCCAAATCATCAATTCCTCCTCTTTGCCAGATCATTCTCATGCACATATAAGCATCCTCTATAAACAGAGATCAGCACACTTTCCATAAAGGGCCAAAGAGTAAATGCTAGGCTTTCCGAGCTGTATGATCTCAGTCACAACCACTCAGCATTGCTGTTTCAGTAGGAAAGCAGTTACAGACAATAGGTAAATGAACGAGTGTGAAGGCAGAAACAGGTGTATGTGGATATCACCTGTTGAAACTGTTTGCCTGAAGAAGAGCGATATGTAGCCTCTTATGGAGTAAGCAACAGTCTGCTCTGTCAGTAAAACTGTGTTGTGACTTCAGATACCAGGCAGATGCTGGTAGGCAGGGGGCAGAAAAGAGAAAGTAAAATCTGAACCAAAGGAGATAGATCGTGACAGTGAAGAAGAGCCTAGAAGATGGTGCCAGAGGAGAGGGATTATAGCCGAAGAACATGTAAGAGACCATTTAACCTGAATCAGACGTGGGACCTACCTGCTCACTGGGAGTGCTTGCTACCTCCCCCAACCCCAGGCAGTGATAGAAAAGGCAATACAGGGGAAACAAAAAAAAAAAAAGTTTCCTGGAGAGCTCAGAAGAAAAGGGCCTGGATAGGACAGATGGATTCAGACTAAACTCATGTCTTTGTACCGAACATATCTGGGCTCTGCCTGTGATCCACATCGCTGTCATTTCCAATGAATTCCTCTGCATCCTTACCTGTCCTTCTGCTCAGGAAGTGTGGCAGATTTGCTCAGCAAATGCAGACAAGTCTACTATACAACTACAGCTGAGGTATGGCCCTTGGCTGCAAGGTTGGCACAGTGGTTGCAGAACATTGACTAATAGGTTATAGAGGATGCTTGTATGTGGATGTGAAAGATCCGATAAACAAGAGGATTGATGGAAGGAGGTGTTGCAGGATGTGGGAGGAGGGAGGATAAGGAATTCCTGGAAAAGACAATGCCTGAGGGAGCTTGAAGGACTATAGGTCAGACAGGTAGGGTCAGAGGAGAAAGGTGTGGAGAGTTTCTGGCACAAAGAAGAGCACAGCGAAAGCCGAGGAAGGGTGCAGATTCCAAAGAAGGTATTTGACAATCTATCTCTGCAGTGGAGGCTAATAAAGAGTTCATGGATAAAGAATGTTGACCCCAGCCTTAGCTTAGGATGTACCTTGGGAGGTGACAGGAGGTGGCAAAGCAGGCTCCACACTGTGGAATGGTTTCACCCTCGGAGAATGTACCCAACCAAAACGATGTGAACATAGTTCTCCCTAACCTGGGCTCTGAAATGGTTAAATAAAAGGAAGAATAGCTAGAATTTATGAGATTGTCTGAAAAAGAAATCTTGTATTAATTACTACATGCAGGCTGTAATTATGGATTGTAATGAAGTTTGTTTTATTTGTCAGGTGAGAAAACTGGATGCCAGCATCCTTACAGTTTCCCAGGTTCTGAAAAGTACCCCTCCTCACCTCTACTCCCCAGCCTTCAAGAGTCTGCCCACACACACTCACACACACACACACACACACACACACACACACACACACACACGCGGTACCCAGTAGTCACATATGTCATCTGAGGTTCAACACCCAACCCAGGTATTGTTTGATCATCAAATGAAAGACAATGGAATTGCCACTGATTTTAGAAAGAACTATGCAAGCATTTCTTTCTTTCTTCTTCTTTTTTTTAAAGCAATAATGGAACAATTGAATAGCCAACAGTCAACAATGAAAATAAGATACTGCTGTCTCCTATCTTTTGACCTTTAGATCTAAAACAGCTTATACAAATGCACAAAATAGCCATGAAAATACAGATTTAATCATTGCTTCCAAAAATCAGCCCCAACCCTATGTTCGTTTTTTAGCAGTTTCCAAAAATTATGACATATTTCCCCCCTCAGCTGTCTGGTTTAATTGTCTGCCCTGATCAAATTACAGGGACAATTGACACGCCATCTTTTCCCTGGGATATGTCCTAGCCTGCTAAGAGTCATGGGTTTGAGCATGGTGGGGCCCTCGTTGGTCTCATATCCGTGCCATCCCCAGGCAGTTACCTGGGATCCTCTGCCTCTGCCCTGTTGGGCAGGCATTTCAGTTCAGTTCAGTCGCTCAGTCGTGTCCGACTCTTTGTGACCCCATGGACTGCAGCACACCAGGCCTCCCTGTCCATCACCAACTCCTGGAGCTTACTGAAACTCATGCTCATAGAGTCAGTGAGGCCATCCAACCATCTTAACCTCTGTCATCCCCTTCTCCTCCTGCCCTCAGTCTTTCCCAGCATCAGGGTCTTTTCCAATGAGTCAGTTATTTGCATGAGGTGGCCAAAGGACTGGAGTTTCAGCTTCAGCATCAGTCCTTCCAATGAATATTCAGGACTGATTTCCTTTAGGATGGACTGGTTAGATCTCCTTGCAGTCCAAGGGACTCTCAAGAGGCTTGTCCAACACCACAGTTCAAAAGCATCAATTCTTTGGCACTCAGTTTTCTTTATAGTCCAGTTCTTACATTCGTACACGACTACTGGAAAAACCATAGTTTTGACTAGATGGACCTTTATTGGCAAAGCAAAGTCTCTGCTTTTTAATACCTAGCTGCTACTGCTACTGCTAAGTTGCTTCAGTCGTGTCCGACTCTTTGCGCCCAGATGGCAGCCCACCAAGGCTCCGCCATCCCTGGGATTCTCCAGGCAAGAACACTGGAGTGGGTTGCCATTTCCTTCTCCAATGCATGAAAGTGAAAAGTGAAAGTGAAGACACTCAGTCGTGTTCGACTATTACCAACCCCATGGACTGCAGCCCACCAGGTTCCTCCGTCCATGGGATTTTCTAGGCAAGAGTGCTGGAGAGGCGAGCCGTGGCCTTCTCCTGAACACCTAGCAGGTTAGCTATACTCTTTGTGTCCTACCGTCCCTGACCACTAGGGGCACAACTTATTTCCCTTTCTTATTCTAAGATCCGAGAAATGACAAAATTCTTAGGCTAGTTTTGGCATAGCTAGAAGATTTTGAAAAGGTCTGAAAACCAAGACACAATAAACACAAAAGCGTAGAAATGGAGGCATTTACAGATTTTAGATTGTGAGACTATCAGATTGCTGAGCCTCTATATGACCAAAGACCTGTACTTATTGGAGGGGTCCCTGAGGTCTGGGAGCCAGAGGGGGACAGCTAGTAAGGGAGAGAAAAGGCCAAGGACGATGGTAGAGAAAAAATAGGAGAGCCAGGGAGGTGCCCAACCAAGGGGTCTAGAAGCAAATACCAAGATTAGAAACTGGATGAGATTTAAGCGGCCAGGAGGAAAACCAAAACGTCCCAGTCTTCAGCATCTGGCCAAAGATGAACTTACTGGCACAGTTTGGGGTGGCACTGCTTCTTTCTCTTGGTTTTTGGTTACCTTCTCCCAACTTCATTGACCTTCATACATTGATTGTAAAATCAATATTAATTGATAATGATTCTCTCATTGGAACACATCTCAAATAAAGGCAAATCAGCAAATTCTCTCAACCACAGTGGGCAAGGGCTGATTCCATGTTGGCCTACACTCCAGGGAATAGAGACCCCTTGCAAAGACAGCATCTGAGTGAGCAAGCCATATTGAGGGGTGAATGAGTGCCTATAGGCTGCTCCCCTGAAAGCAGTGTGGTGGTGATGAAAAAAATAGGCAGACCTTTTTGGCAGTGAGGTAAAACTTTCCGCTCTCTGGAAGGATGGTCTGAAAAGGAAAAATCAGGGAGCCAGGAGAAAGGGCCCTTCTAGCCAGTCATCTTAGGCACCTCTGAATTATCCCATTATGGTCAACAGTTAGGGGCCAGGATTTATGGTTTGGAATCAGGGATTTGGTGGAGGGATGGAAGAGGTCCTAGAGATTTTGAGTCTTGGAGGAGAAGAGTGAAGATATTCTGGAGAAGGCTGGTTCAACAACTGGATTACAAGCCCACATGTGGCATGGGGTGGGGGCTGTCACCCACTTAATTAGAGTAACAGATTACTCATATCTGGCATGGTCTCTGAGTAGGAAGGGAAGTAGCAAAATGGAATGAGAATAACAATAAAGATGAATTAGTTGATATCAGATGTTTTCTTCTTGGTTTCTGCTTGCCCAGGTCTGACTGGTGTAGCTTATAATTAGTCTCTGCTTGCAGATGTGTGGTTCCAAAGACTTGTGGATTAGGGAGAAACTCTAGAATTTCTCAATACCTGACAAGTTGTAACGTGAAGAGCTACACTTAGTCCATTAAAGATTTTTCACAGTGACATTTGAGTGCAGCTTGAGAAATATGCCACCTTGCCATTTATCATTTTCAGGGCACGGGTGTTGGAAAGGAGGTTGCTATGAAGAACAAAACAAAATGGATTGCATGTGTAGAGGTGAGCTGCTGAATACTGATAAATGTACTTCACTGACTGTCAGCAAATGTCACTTGAGAAGCCATTTGCAGCTACCATAACAGCCTCCCAAACCCAACAAAGAGTAGCAAAAGCAGGCAAAATGAACTGGGCGTCTTGCTTCCGCATGAATAAGCAATCAACCCTCTCAGAAGTTACACCAGAAAGTTGTTAAACTTGATAGAAGCTTTTTCACCCAAACTGATTCATACTATAGATTACTACAGAGGGTTGGAGATCTTCTGGGGACATCGGTGCTCTGACCCAGGGGAGGACTTAATAACCCTCTCTGTCCCAGGTGGGTGCCTTCCTTCTGTGGGTGGAGGGACTTGCCATCTCCAAGGCAAGTTGATAGGTTCTTCCCGCCCCTCTTCTGGCTGCTTTGGCTGATGCTGCAGACCCCTCCCCTGTCCGTGGGCCACCCTCCCTCACAGCGTGATCCGGCAGGAATTGAAGATGTGGCCTGGGTACCAGGACTGAAGGATGCAGTCCTCACTTGCCGTACCAAGCGAAGTCCACCCTTGAGGCAGTCTTTCCGTGTCTCACACAAGAAGAGGGTTTTCAATGTGTCCCCTGGTTAATGTGAACCTTTGAGTCATGGAAGCAGCTTCTGTTTTATCCTTGGTGACCCGGCCTTAACTTTGCCTCCATGTGACTTAGTATTTCTGGAAGCCAGGGCCAACTTTTTTTCATAATTCAGCTTAGGACAAGAGGGTCCACTCTTCCTCCTGGGCTTGGTGAGTCTCCACACTTGGCTGTAGACAAGTAAATAGAAAGAAGATCATATGCTCAGAAAAGCTTTCCAGGCAAATGAGACTAATTAAAATAAAAATTCCAGCCCCTCTTCATTTTCTAATCTCTGGGGACCCCTCCTTCTTGACACATACACACAAGGTCACCCAGTACTTTTTTCCTCCTCAATACTAAGAGACTGAGTGGCCTGAATTCATCTGGCCTTGTAAATACACACCACACACACACACACACACACACACACACACACCCATACACACACACAAAGCAGGTTGCCCACACAAATTGAGGTCAGTTCAGCTTTCATTGGAGAGTTATGGGGTAGAGCTCCCATACAAGAATTCCGTTATTGAACACACGTCCTGGCTCTGCCCTTGGAAGTGATAATGGACACATGTTCTCTTCACACTGTTCACCGTATGTTTAGCCTGTGTATGTTAGGATGGAACACATTTTACAGCCAGGAAAAGATGGGCTCTTGGGAAAGCAAGTTTCTCTCGGATGAGCTCAGAGGGACTGTACGCAGTGTCAGGGTGGGAGACTGGTTCCACTTCAGCTGGACTGACAGCCAAATCCTTCATAATCCTTGGTGTTTCCTCCTTTTGAATAAGGTGCTTCCCGTGGAAGGGCCTTTACTTGGGTCTCGGGAACTCAAAAGACATCTGTTTATTGTTGAAATGGAATTGCCTTCAACTTGTTGACTTTCATGCTTAGTTTAGGAAGAAACAATGGCTTGTTTAGGAAAAAAAGAAAAGAAGAACCGGAAGAAAGTCAGATTTCTGGAGCAGAGGTGGAGGTGAGGGCAGAGTAGAGAAGATTTGGCAGAAAGAACAGCAATGTGAGATATTCAGCCTGGTGCATGATAAAGTCTGGCACTACTGTGCTCAGCGAAGGTATTAATACTTTCTGAAGAGCAAATCTCTGCCATATTCTAATGTGGATTCTATGTCCTAGGCATCCAGAATCTACTAAAGCATAAAAATACATTCGGAAGAAAAGACTCTATGGGTGTAGATTTCCCAGCTTGGCAGTATTGTTTATTTTTCTGGTTGTCATTTTAAAATTTGTATCTTAAAGATTAATAGGCATCTGTTTCCAGGGGAGGAAAACAAAACTATCCATAATTGAGTAATATCACCCAAATCCTGCAACTGATGGAAGCCAGAATTATGAAGAAAACCTACCTTCCTATTTATTGTTTCTTCTTTAAAGAACAAAAACAAAGTCTTACCATATAGACAAAGGTAGCCAGTAATGTCCCTATCTCTCAGGGGAAAAAAAGTGAAGCTGAATTGAGTGAACCACATTCTGCATCCACTAATTAGTGGCACTAACTGGGTTCCTTGTTTCTAATTCAGAGGTCATTTTCAGTGGAATCTGCTCTGTGTATAAAAACCTAAAAAGTTCCCTTTCATTGTTTTGCATTCCAGGATGTTTCAAACAAAACATTAAATTGGTACCCTAAGAGGAAGATTTGCTAAAAAGAAAACTCCAAACTCCTTATGATTGCAGGAATCCCTTCATTTTTGCAAGACTGGAGAAGTCTCCTCTGAATAAGAACCTTCACTCACTGCCTGGTGCCAATGGGTATTATTCAGCCCTAGACATCAGTAACCCCAAACTAAGGTCTCTCAGCCCGAATGAGGGGAAAATACATTAAATGGGTGGAGAAATAAGAGAGCTTAACATGCTAACAGGCTAACATGGTAGACGGGCCATCCAAAGAAGAAAAGTTTAGAGGAATTTATTATTAGGCTTCTAAATAATTCCACTCATTTATTTAAATAAGCACTTTTGAATGCCTGCTTACGTAAGAGCTGTCACTATATCTTAACTGTATAGTAATTCTGTTTATAAATCATCCTCCTCACCATCTCAAATCATACTTAGCCTTCAAGGCTTCAGCTCAAAGCCCACCTCTTCCAGGAAGCCTTCTAAGATTTCTCCCATGCTTCCCTCCTGTGGGCTCCAAGACTGGACACCCATAGGAACAGCACTGTTCTGTGCCATCCTGACCTATCTAAGTTCCTCTCCCCAAGACGAGTATTAGCTCCCTGAGAAAAGGGTCTCCATCTTATCACTGAGATGGTCTCCCTGATATGCTCTTTGGAATGGGATTTAAGAGGACTGAAAGCAGGGTTATCTTTCACCCATGTTAAGATTTAAATGACCTTAGTTTAAATATGGGCTTCCCTGGTGGCTCAGATGGTAAAGAATCTACCCACAATGAGGGAGACCTGGGTTCAGTCCCTGGGTTGGGAACATCCCTTGGTACCCAGTAATCTGGCCTGGAGAATTCTATGTGCAGAGGAGCCTGGCAGGCTACAGTTCATGGAGTCACAAGAGTCAGACGCATCTGATAGGAAACAGCCTTCTCTTCCTTGGCTATTTGATGCTGGGGAAAGATACAGATAAGGGAGAGGCAAGGGGGAAGTCCCTCTAGATAATATGTGCTTTCTTGAAGTGGAGGCAAAATCAGACTTATTCATTTGGGATGAATAAGATGAGTCAAATTATCCAAATAATTCTGTAGATCTGGCCTTTGAGGCAAGTGTCATCCTTTTTGATACATTTAGGTATTTAAAACAATTTCCCCCACCTTTGGATCAAATATGCTTTAGAAACTTGGGGGCTGACACTTTGTCCAGACATAATGGGGTAGAAATGGAGAGAGTTCACTTTTTTTTTCTTTCTGAAACTGCCAGCATTAAGCCACCAAGCTTCCTGCTTAATACAGTGACTTTTGTTACTGCACTCAGGGAAAGTCTGCAGTGTAGGAATCATTACATTTTCCCCCCTTTATTGTTGCCCGAGTAATCACAGGAGAGATAACTTGCCCCCACCAACATAACACAGTGAACTTTACTATTGGAAAGCTAAACATTTTTTGTGGGGTTTGCAAATGTTGATGACTTTGGCAGAGAGATTTTCTTTTTTTAAATTAAGAATTCACGTATTCTCTTCCTTCCTTCTATACTTGCTATTTTCATATGGGTCTTTTGGGGAAGCACTTTTCTTACATTTTTTCAAGCTTTTAAATGCTAGAAGTCCACCAATGCCAGCAGAATCCAACGTCAGGCCAGAAGAACCTACGCTTCAAGTTGCTTGGTTTAACAAGCTCATATAACTATTATTTTTTTCCTATTGGGCACTTAAAAAAACCTCACCTAATTCAAAATAATCCTTCCTTATCATCCCAAACATTTCATTTCAATTCCTGTAATATTTACTTCTTTCCCTACCCAATTAGGAAAAAAAAATCTGCCCCGATTTTAGAAAGAAAAAAGATCTTTAAATTTTCTGAATGTAAGAATGGTTGAAAAGTTTCTTTCCCCTCTCAAATCAGCATTCAAAAAATATATATTTATACAACCATTTACTTCTGTTGTAAGAACAGAATTGCTGCTTTTGCTCAATGCAAAAGATTTTTGAAATGACACAAACCTGTCTCTGTGTGTTTCTAGAATTATTACACTTGTATTCACTGAGGTGGTGGGCTTTCCAACTAGGGGGATCGCCTAGGGAGAAGTACTCTGCCTGGGGAGCATTTAAGGAAATGTTAATATCGAAACAAAAGCAGTATTACCATTGCTATCCATTCCCTCCCCCAGAGGGAAAACAATTAATAATTTGCATATGCTCAAGACACAAATTAAAGACAAAGGGCCCCCTCACAGACTGTGGTAACTATGCAGCCCTCCACAAGCTGCACAGATCCAGCCCTGCACTGCTCTTGCTCCCAAATGAATAGTATTAAGCTCGGTAACTAAAAATAGTGGTTCTGGCCCCTCTGGCCCATTCCTACTGTAGAACTGTATTCCCCCAATGAAAAACATCTTCCAATTTCACCAGAGCTTCTAGGCAAAAAAAAAAAAAGTATAGTTCCAAGGGGAAAAAATACATATATACTTTGCCCTTTTTATTTTAATGGCCAAACATTGTAATGCTAGCTAAATAGAAATTCTTGTCTGTTAATAGGTTTCTTTAGTTTGTAATAAATAGGAATGCTAATGACTAAAATTTGGTATTTGGTATGCATTAGCTTTTGTGAGCTTTTCTTTACAGTCCTCATTGACATGCAATATGGCAAGCTTCCTTTGAAACATATTTATAAAATAACTACAGTATAATTAAACCAACAAAGCCATCTTTTAAGTAAGCTTAATAGCTCAGTTTTTTTTTCACCTGAGTAAAATTTTATTTTAAAAAGAAAAATAGTTATGCTTCAATCCCACTGTATATTTTATTCTGTGCATCTAATATTTCCTTTGCATCTACAATCTATGCATATCTAATTCTTTTTGACAACTATGATTATTAATAAAGTGCTCATGAAAGATATGCTTCATAGCTTCTTCAACGAGAATAATGTTTTTTTGTTAATGGAAATTGTAACATATCTTGACAGATACAATATATAAGATCTGCTTTTTTCTTAATTGTTAATATTTCTGGGCTGAATACTCAAGGAGCGGATCAACAGATATGGCAGGTAATAATCAGAGTGGATGCTATTTTATACAATGTAACTAAAAATATTTTAATGATTTAAAAGCAAGAGATAAATAAAAGCAATTATGTTTAATTTTGCTTTCGGTGTGCGAACAATTTTTGGTTGTTGCTGCAGTTGCCGGTGTGTTTAATAGAGGAGGAAACTCCGAGCGCTGAGTAATCGGTACCGACGCGGCTCTGCCTTCTTGCAGCTGAAGGGTCCTGCAAGCCGCCCTTTCTCTGCTCTCAGCGGTTTCAACGTCCCTCCTAGAGACGCAGGGCCCGGGCTGAATGCTAATTCATAAAACACAGTGGTTCAAGTTCACCAAGTTTTCCTCAATTTTGTAAACTGTTCCTCTTTCGCTATGCCTCAAGATTTAAGACCACGCGATTTGCCAAAAGGAAAAACTCAAAAGCATTTATTGAGCACCTGCTGGGTGTTCCCCACTGTGCTAGACTTTATTATAGTCCTCACAGCAATCCTGCCGGTATTATCCTCCCCACCATCTGCATGTTACAGAGGAGACTTAGGGACATGGAACGTGGAAGTGTTGAAACTGGGGCACACATACTGTGCCTCACTCTGAAACCAGGCCCTTCTCTCTACTGTCTTGGGAACTTTGCTGCCCAGTTTCATATACACATGAATCTCTCCAGACCAAGACTGTGACCCTCTCAATCATCACCTCTGCCTCTTTTGCAAATGTTGGTGGTTTTTAAAAAAGGAGAGAAAAGGAGAAATGATAGGTAGTTTAAGGGAAGAACAGGATTAAGGAAAGGATTTTTTGTTTTATTAATAAGAAAACTGAAAGGAGAGCCATGGAAACAAAAAGGAAGAATAATCCCTTATATTTATGGGATTTAAAACTTATCATATTTACAGGTATTTTCTTGGTTCTTATGATTACACTGGAGGGCAGTATTCCCTCCGTTTGGTGAGTGAGGAAATAGAGGATCAGATTAGGGGATTTGCTTTCATTCTCTGACTCCCAGTCCCCAACTCTTTTTCTGTTAACTAAAACAAAAGAGAGAGGCATTGCTCGACCCGTGAATGGGCTCTGAAAGGATAGAGATGCTGGTAAGAAATGTATTTGGGGTCTCAGGTGCCCTGATCTGGTTGATCTCCTCAGCTCCCCTGCACCCTCCTCGGGTGGGGGGGGGGAGATACCTTTGCCTAGGACCTACCAGCTCATCCTCCTGTGTCGTAGACAGAGAAGACCCCTCCATCCTCTTTTTGACTCAAAAGCTCCTCCTTTGGAGCCACCTGCTCAGGCTCCACTTCATACGAGGGGAACGTGCAGCCTTCAGCCCCTGCAAATGAGACTTGGCTGACAAGTCTGGTGTTGGAGGCCAGGGGGATTCTGGAGCATGCAGCTTCCCTCCATTACAGTATGACTGAAACACATGTAGTTTTTCCTGTAGTAACCAGAGAATAACTTGCTGACATGTATTGAGTACCTAATGCACACCAGGAACAGTGTCCCTTTTGGAGGGATAGCCTTTTCCCTTTTGCATTTTGCAAGAAGGAACTGTAGCTTAGACAGATAATGACCTGCCCAAGCCGGGAATCCCTAGTGTCCATAGCCCACCTTGCTGTGGACCCTGAGCCGTGCAGATCCTGCACAGGCCATCATCTCCATGCTGCCAAATGCAGCAGCATCAGGGGGGCATCCTCAAAATTTACAGTGTGATGGCTCACTCATACCCTACCTGTACCCTTGGTCAGAAATGCAGATTCCACCCACATGACAGATCCTGATTCATATTCTGATTCAGTTGGTCTGGGCAAGTCTGGAAATGTGCACCTTTTAATAAGCCCTTGAGATAATTTTAATGCAGACAGTCCCGATTAAGTCCTCAGTGAGTGAAGACAACCCATTAGAATGGAGAAGGATGGTCAGAGGAAGTGGTTCTTCACAGGAACAGAAACTAGATCTGAAGTAGATAAAGGAGAGGAAAGACAGAAAGGAGAGGAAGCCAGCACCTGTAAGCCATGGGCCAGAAGTGAAAGCCAGTCTGCAGGACTGGGTGATCTGCCTGGGAGCTTCTAGAGGGCAGGTTACATCCTTGGCTGCCTTCAGAGTCCTCAACCCCAAGTATTCTCTTCCCACGCCCAGCTCTGGCTGCCAGAAACAACAGTATTCCCAAGGCCTCCTTGTCCATCTCTACAAAGCGCCATATGCAAAAAAATGACATTCACTTAGTGCTGCTGACCAGATCAACAATCATGCCAAAAAGGAAGAGACAATCTTCCCTCAGCTAGATAACCAAGCCCCAATCCCACGAGCCAAGACTGAGCGTGCTTTTAATATATTCTTACAAATAAGAAGGAAGTGGGGGGGGGCAGGAGGGAGGGAAACAAGGGCAAATACAAACTAACTGCCCCCCAAGGAAAAGCATAGGGATAGATTCTCCATTTCCCTCAGCAGACAAGATATTTATCCACCCTAGGCTGACCTACACTAATCCAATCCGCTCATTTCAAGTGAAGAAGAACTTCACAAAATCTTCCTCGTGGTTTTTTTTCCATATACCTTTAGCTTCTCCATGTTTAATGTTTTATTGAAAATCAGAGAAGAAGCAGGCTTGTTTTTCTCTCACTGGTGTCACCTTAGCCTTCTCTCAATAAAATGCTTGCAGGGTTTGTGTGCTCACTCTTTAAAAGCTGGAAAGAGAAATTCTTGAGAAAACAAGTAGCCAACATGTAACCCTAAGAGAATCTGGGGCTGACATTTGCAGAAGCTCTTGCTCCCTATTTGACTTCCCAAACTCTGTAAGAGGAGAAACAGTATGTAAACCAACCCCCTGGCTTTACTTCCTTAAGACTATTAGAGTCGGACTCCTTTGGCAAAGAGAGTACTGCAAAGTCTTCGCCTCTTTTGAAGGACCCGGAATATCTTACTGATATCAAATGTCCGCTGCTCTGCATTTATAAGGGTGGTGACAATGACCCCTGCTGAGCTGTCCCTGGGTGGTAGGGAATTCACTCTGATGAGTTCACACAGTCCGTTGGTGCCAACAGAGCCCACTCTTAGATGGAGGGGTAGCGAGGGCGAGTCTCCTGGCCTATGTAGAGAGGGATGTGGGCCTCGTTGCCTCTACGTTCCCATCCACCACAGACTCCCCAGCTCCCCGCCAGTGAAGAGCTAAGATCCTTGACCTTCTCACTCCCTCCATCTGGTAACATCCATTGGCAGGAGATTTTTCAACCCAGGCATTCAGGACACTACTTCCTCTGACTTCTCTGGCCTCTTCATCCCTGCTCTTTATTTTTGGATTTGCAGACATGTCAGGATGGCCAGGTATCAATGACAGGAAGTTTGGAACTGAAAAATCATTCCTGGGGTGTGTGTAATTCTCAACACCGAAAAGGCTCTGCTTTCACTGAGCCTTAACAGGATGGGTGAACAGCTAATCCCTTGAGTCAATGAAATCTATTTCTGATGCGAGGGGAACCCAGGGGCCAAGGACGGGCCACAGCCCATCACGCTAACTCACACACCATTTTTCACCTCATATTCTGTACTTACTAGACTTCACCAGCTAAGTTTCCGCAATGGCAAACCCATTAAGGAATTTATCAGAAAGTCATCATTTCCCTGCAAACTTTTCAATTCCTTCAGCCACAGGTTCTTATCTGTCACCTATGAGAATCAAGAAGTTACAGAAACAATGGGACTAACTGAGAGGTGTCTTGGACAAGGGGTCTACACTCTTTGTCCATCCCCGGTCTGGCATAATTCTTCAGAACAATCCGAATACCAAATAATCTGTCTTATTGTCTCCTTTCTGTTTTTTTTATCTCCATAAGTTGCCAAAGTGACTTAGACCTACATTGTCCAATATGGTAGCCATTAGCCACATGTGGCCATTGTATACTTGACATGGGGCTACTCTTTTTGAGAGATGTAAAATGCACACCAAGTTTCAAAAATGTAGTATGAAAGAATTTTCAATATCTCAATTTTTATATTACTAATATTGTAGCAATAATATTCATTGAAATATATTCTTATTATTAAAATTAACTCCATTTGTTCCTTTTCACCTTTTTAATGTGGTTACAAAAATTCTTTTATTTCTATTGGACAGGACTGGCCTAGACATCCAAATAGCTCAGAGTCCAAATGATTACCACTTATATGTGGAAGGGGCACAAAATTCTTTTGTCCAACTCTGCACTTGGGAGTTTTAGTTCAGGAAAGAGTAGACATATGTCCACACTGCTTTTTATCTCCTTTTTACCCCACACTTCATAGAAAGGACCCCAGAGGATGAGGCCATCAGAAATGAGTGTACAGCATGTTCATGAATGTACAATTCCCACATCCACCCCAACCTTTCAAATAGAAGACTCATTTTGCTGCAAGTGTCACAGGAAAGGTTTGGAAACACTATANAGGATTCAGTGAGATGAGGAAGAAAGTAACCACAGGAAGATAGCGTCGCCGAGGTCTTCAGAGTCTAGGCCAAGATCTGCTCTAGAGCACACTGGGGAAGGGAGACCTCACTTCTGGATGGAATGAACGGAAACAAGGGCAGAAGCTCCACCTCTCTCCCTGCCCCCGGCAGAACAGCTAGAGAAAGACAACGAAGACTTCGGTGTTTCTAGAAATTCTTAAAGGTGCCCGGAGAAAGGTTCTAAGTGGATAGTGAGTAGAGCAGGACCATAATATCTTTGAAAGCTTTCTCCTCCTGTTTTCGGAACTCTGTAAACTGGGAGCACTGTACTTGTCTCGTGATATCGGCCTGGACCACACCTTCGTAGGGATTCCCTTGGTTCTGTGTTTAGCAAAACCAATCAAATGCTTTCGTGTGTGCTCAGCCGCTCAGTGTCTGACTCTTTGTGACCCTACAGACTGTAGTCCACCAGGCTTCCCTGCCTGTGGGATTGCCCAGGCAAGAATACTGGGGCAGGTTGCCGTGCCCTCCCCCAGGGGGTCTTCCTGACGCTGGGATCTCTGGTTCTCACTCCTAGCACCACCTGGGAAGCCCCTGCTTAGCCCTGGGCAACTACTAGCCTACTTTCTGTCCCTATTTCATCAGTTCTGTTCTGCCTCTGTTTGTCAGCTCTGGACGTCTCGTAAAATGAAATCATAATATATGTGGTGTTTTGCACCTGGCTTCTTTTATTTGGGCTTCCCTGGTGGCTCAGAGGTTAAAGCCTCTGCCTGTAATGCGGGAGACCTGGGTTCGATCCCTGGGTCAGGAAGATCCCCTGGAGAAGAAAATGGCAACCCACTCCAGTGTTCTTGCCTGGAGAATCCCATGGACGGAGGAGTCTGGAGGGCTACAGTCCACGGGGTCACAAAGAATCGGACACGACTGAGCGGCTTCACTTTCACTTTCTTTCATTTAGTGTTTTCAAGGTTCACCAATGTNCACTCCAGTGTTCTTGCCTGGAGAATCCCATGGACGGAGGAGTCTGGAGGGCTACAGTCCACGGGGTCACAAAGAATCGGACACGACTGAGCGGCTTCACTTTCACTTTCTTTCATTTAGTGTTTTCAAGGTTCACCAATGTTGTAGCACACAGCAGGACTTCGTTTGTTTTATTGATGTACAATATTCTGTTGTGTAGCTATATCTCGTTTTATTTATCCATCCAACAGTTGTTGGACATTGGGTTGTTTCCATTTGGGGGCTATTATGAATATTGATGCTACGGGACGATCGCCTGGAGAAGGAAATGGCAACCCACTCAGTCTTCTTGCCTGGAGAATGCCGTGGACAGAGGAGCCTGGCGNTTTGACCGGGCCTGGGAGGCTGTATGGAGGGAGGGCGGGAGAGAGGTGGCCTCACTTTGCGCGAATGCGCAGGAGATAGGCCGACGCACTGACAACAGCCTTTCACGAACAAACTGACCTGAAGTTAGCCGCGAATACTCATCTTTCTCACACTCACGAGAAAACACATCTACAGGATTCCAGGAACGCACCGGTGCCCGCACCATCCCTGCGAGAACAGCCTCCAGTCGCCCGCAGCCACCCGCATTCCCAGCCCAGCACGCCGGAGGCCAGCGCTCCCGCCGGCTTCGGGGACTACCAGACGCGCGGGCCAGCAAGGCGGCGCCCGGCGGAGGGATACATCGCAAGGCGGTCGCGGCACCACCCTGACCACCCTTCTTGGTACCCTTCCTATCCGCTCCAGGCCCTTAGGCCTCTGCAAGGACTAAGAGATGGCGTGGCCCTTTAGGGTGCGTGGCGGTGGCAGGGGCTCAGGGTCCGGCAGCCGGAGCGCCGAGGTGGGGGCGGGA
>SJYV01002182.1:2077502-2124941 GCA_006410875.1 Neotragus pygmaeus
TGTAGGGCTATGAGAAAACGAGCTGCTTTTCTGCTTCAGTGATAAATGCTGCAATGAGCTTAGCTATGTAACCGGAGTTTTCTAAATCAAACAAGCAGAGTCTGGAGAATCTTGTAGAATTCATTGGTAAGTAATAGCCAACATCTCCAACTCTAAAATGCCGACTGTTATTATTGGAAAGAGTCTAAATAAACTGTCCCAAGAGGGGAGAAAGAAATGCCCCAAGGGAAAGGAGTTTTCTTCCACAAGTCCTGAATCTCAGCTACAAGGAATGGAAGTTACATTTCGGGTGTGGGAGCAAGGGTCCCTTTATTCACCCCACCCCTTCTGTCACAGTCTCCTTCTGAGGTACAACAGCAGGTGGACCCTTATAAGGGAATAAGGGAAAACAGACCTGAAGAACGAAAAAGGTCTTGGAAGAAACTGCCCTTCCAAGAAACATTAACAGACTTTAAAATGATTCACTCTTTATTGTTCAAAACGACTCTTGCTAAAATTTCCAGGAATTAAGTACAGGAGGAGAAGGGGCAGAGGGTTTGACCCCAAAAGGGAAGACATTCTTTCCTACTCGAATCTCTTCTCTACCCTCTACATTTCTAGGGCAACTACATCTGCTTCAACCTGCCCTCCTCCCCTGTTTACAGGATGGCTCATCTCTTTTTCACAAGAGGAACCTTCCTCTACCCCTTACAGGATGGACATCTACTTGCTAGCCCAGAAAACCCTCTTCCTCCCTCCCCAACCTATTTTTGTCGAAAAGAACTTTCCAAACTTACCCTCTACTTTTAGAGAGAGATTTAGGAAGTGAAGTGGATGTAAGGGCACCATTACACCCAGGGTGCTAGCCTCTTCTGCAGGAAAACCGTGGTGGCTGCTATCTGGAAGGTTTACCGGGACGGGGGCAGCAAAAAGCTGAAACCACAATCAAGCCTGTGCATCTGCCTTTTGGGAGAGCTACTCTAGGAATCCCCCTTCCTGACTTCCAAGTTGACCAGGACAGTAGGTTCTGATTGGAACTGAGCAATAGGTAGTGAGAACTTCACAATATCTCACCAAGAAAATCAGTCTAACAAACCAAATAATTCAGTTTGCTTTGGAGTGTTCTTTTGGGGATTTGATATAAAGGGAATTGGGGTGGAGGTGAAGGCAGGAGAGTATGCAGATAGCTAACGCTCTTTTTAACGACTAAATTTGGCATAAAGGGAGATAAGGAGGCAAAATAAGGCCCCCCTGGCTTCTTGAACCTTGGTTGGGGCTGAACGTTCCTATTAGAAATCTCCCAGCTTTTGAGTGAAGGCGTCTATGCTTTCCACCCTATCCTTCAGAACACAATCTCATCAATAGTAATAACAAATAAATAATCCAGGTAAAAATGAATCTTTTCTGGATTGCCCTCTTCTGGGGGTCTCCAGCCCACCTTAGAAGAAGGTAAAAAGGTCGGCTTTGGGGTGGATGTGGTGCTCTTTCTAGTCTCCAGCACTTGATCTGGAACGTTTCACCCAGTCGGCTTAACAAAGTTTCTCCTTCGGGGAGCCAACGTCCGTCTCTCTAGCAGGAAGCCCTTGGCCTCGCGTTCCGCATCCTCATTCGAGCCGCTCTCCCTGTACGTGGCTTCCTGCACACCTGCCTGTGGCTGGGGTCACTCCGCGCGCGGGCACTGCGGCTTTTGTCTGCATCTGCACAACTGGGTGTGCCCCCGTTCATTCAAATAATACTGTCTGTGGACATTCCCCGCCTCCCCCCCCAATCCTGCTGTTAGTATGCCTCTAATTCTCCCGTGCATTCGGGTACAATTGCATGTACGTTCCGTGTACAGTCAGGTGACTCAACTTAAAGCCTGAGCTCCGACGTATGCGACCCCCTGAGTCTGCGTGGAGAGGAGGAAGTGTGCAAGTGTAAATTCGGGGCTTTAGGTGGGGCGCGAGGTTAATAAGGTTTTCCGGCCTCAGGGNCCGTGTACAGTCAGGTGACTCAACTTAAAGCCTGAGCTCCGACGTATGCGACCCCCTGAGTCTGCGTGGAGAGGAGGAAGTGTGCAAGTGTAAATTCGGGGCTTTAGGTGGGGCGCGAGGTTAATAAGGTTTTCCGGCCTCAGGGCCTTCTAGGCCTCTCTTACACCTTACACCTCCCCATCTTAACTTTTCAGGAAGAGGGCGATCCTCCGAGGATCCTGAGCCTTGCTCCTTGGGTGGGGGGAGGGGGGAGAAGGGTCAAAACAGCCTTTGGGATCTCTCTTGGTGGATTTTGGCCGGGCCAGGCCAAATGGGAGGGGTGGGGGAGTCCGCGAAGTCGCCTGGAGGCGCGCGACTGCACCCCTCCACGCAGGCCACCAACTGGACCAGGGCGCCCCGGGATCCTGGGGACCTTTTAGGAACCAACAATGAAAGTCCAGGCGCCTCGAGGGTGAGTAATCTACGTCTTTGGGGGAGAAACTTTCTTCCTCGCCTCCTCCTGGGTCCGGTTGTATTTGTAACTGGGAGCTGGCCTGGGACCGCCCCCTCGGCCTGCNTTTGTTTCCCCGACGTAAATTGACAGTAACCTGCCGCAACTCGAGAAAAACCAAGAGGAACTCCCCTCCAGGCGAGATGAGCCCCTTCTCTTCTGCCGCATCTCGCGGGTTGTCACCCCATCCCTCGTAAATCTCGATTGGTTTCTTCACACCCTTGCAGCGACTCAAGAATATCCCAACATACACCTCTCCCCTCGAGAGGAACTCCGAGGTTCCCGCCACAACTAAAGAGGAGCCCCGTGTCCCCCTGCTGTGCTCGAGATCAGGCTTCCTTTCCCTGCTTCTTCGAGGCAGGATTCCCGGCAGTCCCATCGCATCTCAAGAGGAGGCGCTCTCCACAGGTGTGTCCAGAGGAACTCCCGGGTTGGCACCATGTGCTCCATGAGACCCCCATATGACTCTGTCCACTCCAGAGGAACCTGGTGGCCCTGCACCGCCTAGAATGTCACCCTGAGTATTGGCTCCCACCCCGGTGGCACATGTTTCAGCCACGTGGGAAAGCCTCGAGGGGAAGCCTCGAGGGGAAGCCCCAGACCCCTGTGTCACCTCAAAGGGAAGCCTGACCGTCGGCTACAGCTCAGGAGGAAAGCAGACGTGCACGTCTCCACTGGAGAAGAGACCTGACTCCCCTGGGGAGGCTCCAGAGAGACCTCACAGTGCACGTCAGCAGTGGAGAGGAATCCTCAGGCTTCAGACGAGGACTTAGGAGATGGCACCGACTGCCAAGAAATCCCCAGAGGCCCCTGGTAGCTCGCCGGGAGCCTGGCCTTGCAGGGTGTAAAGGGCGGGTACCTGGGTTCCCCTTCGTAAATTGAGAGCAACCTTCCGCAACTCGAGACAAACCAAGAAGATCTACCCACCAGACAAGATGAGGCTCCTGTCCTCTGCGGCACCTGACGGGAAGTCTCCCCATCCCTCATGAACCTCGACGGGTAACTTCACACCCTTGCAGGACTCAAGTATATCCTGACATACACGTTTTCACTTGAGAGGAACACCGAGGGTCCCACCATAACTCAAGAGGAGCACCGTGTCCCCCTGCTCTGCTCGAGGTCAGGCTTCCTTTCACTGCATCTTCTGTATAGGTTTAATGACTGTCCCATCACATCTCAAGAGGAGGCGCTCTCCACAGGTGTGCCCAAAGGAACTCTCAAAGTCACACCTCCTGTTCAAGGAGACCTCCAGATGTCTCTGTCCAATCTAGGAAAACCTAGTGTCCCTGCAGCTCCTCAACTGTCACCCCGATGATTGGCTCCAACCACAGTGGCACATGTTTCAACCCCGTGGGAAAGCCTCGAGGGGAAGCCCCAAACCCCTGTGTCACCTCCACGGGAAGACTGACCCTGTGGCTACAGGTCGGGATGAAAGCAGACCTGGACGTCTCCACTCGAGTCGAGACCTGACTTGGCTGGGGAGCCTCCAGAGGTTCCCCACAGTCCACGTCACCAGGGAGTTATTCAAAGGCTCCATACGAGGAGTTAGAAGCCAGCCTCGACTGCAAAGGAATCTCCAGGGTCCCTTGGAACTCGCGTGGAGCCTCGCCTTTCTGGAGTGCAAAGGCGCGGGTCCCTGGGGTCCTTTTGAAACTCGAGAGGAACCTGCTGCAACTCGAGGAAAACCAGGAAGATCACCGCACCAGGCGAGATGAGGCTCATGTCCTCTGAGGCACCCCGCGAGAAGTCACCCCATCCCTCATGAACCTCAATGGGTTCCTTCACACCCTTGCAGCAACTCAAGAATATCCCGACATGCACATCTTCACTCGAGAGCAACACCGAGGGTCCCGCCACAACTCAAGAGGAGCCCCGTGTCCCCCTGCTCCCCTCGAGATCAGTCTTCCTTTCCATGCTTCGTTGGGGAAGGATGTCCGACTGTCCCATTGCATCTAAAGAGGAGGCCTCTCCACAGGAGTTTCCAGAGGAACACCAAGGGTCGCACCACCTTTTCCATGAGACCCCCAGATGTCTTTGCAAATGCCAGAGGAACCTGGTTGCCCTGGGCCGCCTTGATTGTCAACCCTAGAATTGGCTCCCACCACGGTAACATGTGTTTCAATCCTGTGGGAAAGCGTCGAGGGGGAGCCTCAGACCCCTGTGTCACCTCGATGGGAAGGCTGACCCTGCGGCTACAGCTCGGGAGGAAAGTGGAGGTCCACTCCACTCGAGACGAGACTTGACTCCCTTGGGAAGCCTCCAGAGGTACTTCCACGGTCCACGTCACCAGTGGAGAGGAATCCTCAGGCTCCAGACGAGGACTTAGGAGCTGTCCCGGACTGCCAAGTAATCCCCAGAGGCCCCTGGCAACTCGATTGGAGCCTGGCCTTTTAGGAGGGCACAGGGGCTTGTCCATGGGTTCCCCATCGTAAATTGAGAGTAACCTGTCGCAACTCGAGAAAAACCAAGAGGATCTCCCCTCTAGGCGAGATAAGCCCCTTGTCCTCTGCGGCATCTCACGGAAAGTCATCCCGTCTCTTGTGAACCTCGAGGGGTTCCTTCACACCCTTGCAGCGACTCAAGAATATCCTGAAATACACGTCTGCACTCGAGAGGAACACTATGTTTCCCGTCACAACTCAAGAGGAGCCCCGTGTACCCCTGCTCGGCTACAAATCACATGTTCCATGAGACCCCCGTATGTCTCTGTCCTCTCCAGAGGAATCTGGTGGCCCTGCACCGCCTCGAATGTCACCCTGAGGATTGACTCCCTCCTCAGTGGCACGTGTTTCAACCCTGTGGGAAAGCCTCGAGGGGAAGCCCCAGACCCCTGTGTCACCTCCACAGGACGCCTGACCCTGCAGCTACACCTCGGGAGGAAAGCGGACGTGCAAGTCTCCACTCGAGATGAGACCTGACTCTCCTGGGGAGCCTCCAGAGGAAACCCACGGTCCACATTAACAGTGGAGAGGCATCCTCAGCCTCCAAACCAGGGCTTAGGAGCCGGCCCCGACTGCCACAGAATCCCCAGAGGCCACTGGCAACTTGTGTGGAGCCTGGTCTTTCAGAGGGCACAGGGTTGGGTCCCTGGGTTTCCTTTCGTAAATTGAGAGGAACATGCTTCAACTCCAGAAAAACCTGGATAATCTCCCCTCCAGGCGAGATCAGGACACTGTCCTCTGAGGCATCTCGTGGGAAGTCACACCATCCCTCGTGAAGCTCCACGGGTTCCTTCACAGCCTTGTGGTCATTCAAGAATATCCTGACATACACGTCTCCACTTGAGAGGAACAACGAGGGTCCCACCACAACTCAAGAGGAGCTCTGTTCCAGATCAGGCTTCAATTCTCTGCTTCATCTGGAAAGATTCCCGACGATCCAGTCGCATCTCAAGAGGAGGCACTCTCCACAGGAGTGTCCGGTGGAACTCCAGGGGTCGCACCAGCTGTTCCACAAGACCCCCCGATGTCTCTCTGAAACTCTAGAGGAACCTGGTGGCCCTGTGCCACCTCAACCGAGAATTTGCACCCACCACGGTGGCATGTGTTCCAACCCTGTGGGAAATCCTCGAGGGGAAGCCACAGACCCCTGTGTCACCTCCACGGGAAGCCTGACCCTGCAGCTACAGCTCGGGAGGAAAGTGGTTTTGCACGTCTCCACTTGAGAGGAGACCTGACTCCCCTGGGGAGTCTCCAGAGGTACCCAACGGTGCACGTTAGCAGTGCAGAGTTGTTTTCAGGCTCCAGACGAGGAGTTAGGAGCCAGCCCCGACTGCAAAAGAATCTTCAGAGGTCCCCGGGAACTCCCGTGGAGCCTGGCCTTTCCAGAGGGCACAGGTGTGGGTTCCTGGGGTCCCAGTCGTAACTCACAAGGAACCTGCCGCCACTCGAGAAAAACCAGAAGGATCTCCCCACCAGACCAGATGAGGCTCGTGTACTCTGCGGCACCTCACGGGAAGTCATCCCATCCTTTATGAACCACAAAGGGTTCCTTCACAGCCTTGCAGCGACTCAAGAGTATCCTGACATACATGTTCCACTCAAAAGGAACACCGAGGATCCCGCCGGAACTCAAGAGGAGCCACGTGACCCCTGCTCCACTCGAGATCAGGGTTCCTTTCCCTGCTTCGTCTGGGAACATTTTCCGATGATCCCGTCGCATCTCAAGAGGAGGCACTCTCCACAGGATTGTCCAGAGGAACTCCGTGGTTCGAGCCACTTGTTCCACGAGACCCCCCAGATATTACTGTCCAATCCAGAAAAACCTAGTGTCCCTGCGGCTCCTCAACTGTAACCCCGAGGATTGGCTCCAACCACGGTGGCACATGTTCCAGCCCTGTGGGAAAGCCTCAAGGAGAAGCCCCAGACCCCTGTGTCACCTCGTCGGAAAGCCTGACCCTGCAGCTACAGCTCGGGAGGAAAGCAGATTTGCACGTCTCCACTCGAGGCAAGCCCTGAATCCCCTGGGGAGCATTCAGAGGAACCCCACGGTCCATGTCAGCAGTGGAGAGGAATCCTCAGGCTCCAGAAGAGGACTTAGATGCCGGCCTCGACTGCCAAGTAATCCTCAGAGGCCCCTGGCAACTCGCGTGGAGCCTGGACTTTCGCTGGGGTACAGGGCGGGTCCCTGGGTTCCCCCTCGTAAATTGAGAGTAACCTGCCGCTACTTGAGAAAAACCAGGAGGATCTCCCCTCCAGGCGAGATGAGGCCCTTGTCCTCTGGGGCATCAGGCGGGAAGTCACCCTATTGCTCGTGAAACCCGACGGGTTCATTCACACCCTTGCAGTGACTCAAGAATATCCCGACATACACGTCTCCACTCGAGAGGAACACCGAGGGTCCCGCCACAACTCAAGAGCAGCCCCGTGTCTCCTTGCTTCTCTCCAGATCAGGCTACCTTTCCCTGCTTCGTCGAGGAATGATTCTGGATGGTCCCGTCGCATCTCAAGAGGAGGTGTTCTCCACAGGAGTTTCCAGAGGAACTCCCGGGTTCGAGCCCCTTGTCCAATAGGACCCCCAGATGTCTCTGTCCACTCCTGGGGAACCTGGTGGCCCTGCGCCGTGTCAAATGTAACCCTGAGGATTGGCCCCCAACCATGGTGGCACGTGTTTCAACCCTGTGGGAAAGCCTCGAGGGGAATACCCAGAACCCTGGGTCACCTCGACGGGAAGCCTGACCATTCGGCTACAGCTCGGGAGGAAAGGGGCCGTGCATGTCTCCATTGGAGACGAGACCTGACTCCATTGGGGAACCTCCAGAAAATTCCCATGGTCCAAGTAAGCAGTGGATCGAATCCTCAGGCTCCAGACGAGGACTTCAGAGCAGGCCCCAACTGCCAAGAAATCTGCAGAGGCCCCGGGTAACTCACGTGGATCCTGGCCTTTCCAGAGGGCACAGGGGCGGGTCCATGGGCTCCCAGTCACAAGTCGAGGGAAACCTGCCGCAACTCGAGAAATACCACGAGGATCTACCTTCCAGGCGAGATTAGGCCATTGTCCTCTGTGGCACGTCACGGGATATCACCCCAACCCTGATGAACTTCGACAGGTTCCTTCACACACTTGCAGTGACTCAAGAATATCCCAACATTCATGTCTCCACTCAAGAGGAACACCAAGGTTCTCACCACAACTCAAGAGGAGCCCTGTGTCACCGACTCTGTTTGAGACCAGGGTTCCTTTCCCTGATTTGTCAGGGAAGGATTCCTGCCATTCCCGTCGCATCTCAAGGGAGGCACTCTCCAGAGGAGTGTCCAGAGGAACTCCGGGGGTTGCGCCACCTGTTCCATGAGAAGCCCAGATATCTCTGTCCACTCCATCGGAACCTGGCGGCCCTGCGTGGCCTCGCCTGTCACCCAGAGGATTGGTTCCCACCACGTTGACACGTGTTTCAACCCTGTGGGAAAGCCTCGAGGGGAAGCCCCAGAACCCTGTGTCACCTAGACGGGAAGACTGACCCTACAGCTACAGCTCGGGTGGAAAGCAGAAGTGCACCTCTCACCTGGAGGGGAGACCTGACTCCCCTGTGGAGACTCAAGACAGAGGCCACGATACAAGTAAGCAGTGGAGGGAATCCTAAGGTTACAGACGAGGACTTCGGAGCAGGCCCCGACTGCCAAGAAATCTGCAGAGGCCCCTGGCAACTCGCGTGGAGCCTGGCCTTTCCGGAGGGCACAGGGGCGGGTCCTTGGGGTCCCCGTCGTAAATTGAGAGTAACCTGCCACAACTCGAGAAAAACCAGGAGGATCTCCCCTCCAGGCGACATCAGGTGCTTGTCCTCTGCGGCATCTCACGGGAAGTCCCCCATCCCTCATGAAACTCGACAGGTTCCTCCACAACCTTGCAGTGACTCAAGAATATCCCGACACTCGAGAGGAACACCGAAAGTTCCCACCAGAACTCAAGAGGAACCCCGTGTCCCCCTGCTCAGCTCGAGACCAGGGTTCCTTTCCGTGATTCATTGGGGAAGGATTCCTGCCGGTCCCGTCCCATCTCAAGAGGAGGCGTCTGCCACAGGAGTGTCGAGAGGAACTCCAGGGGTCATGCCACCTGTTCCATGAGACGCCCAGATATCTCTGTCCACTCCATTGGAACCTGGCAGCCCTTTGCCGCCTCAACTGTCACCACGAGGACTGGCTCACACCACAGTGGCACATGTTTCAACCTTGTGGGACAGCCTCGAGGGGAAGCCCCAGAAGCCGTGTCACCTAGACGGGAAGACTGACCATGCAGCTACAGCTCAGGTGGAAAGCAGACATGCTTGTCTACACCGAAGAAGAGACCTGACTCCCCTGGGGAGCCTGCAACGAAACCCCACGGTCCAAGTAAGCAGTGGAGGAATCCTTAGGCTCCAGACGAGTACTTAGGAAATGGCACCAACTGCCAAGGAATCCCCAGAGGCCCCTGGCAACTTGCATGGAGCCTGGCCTTTCCGGAGGGCACCAGAGTGGGTCCCTAGGATCCCCGTCGTAAGTCAAGAGGAACCTGCCAAACTCGAGAAAAACCAGGAGGATCTCCCCTCCAGGCGAGATGAGGCCATTTTCCTCTGCAGCACCTCGCAGGAAGTCACCCTATCCCTCATGAAACTCGACGAGTTCATTCATACACTTGCAGCGACTCAAGAATATCCCGACGTACAGGTTTCCTCGCGAGAGGAACACTGAGGGTCCCGCCACAACTCAAGAGGACCCCCGTGTCCACCTACTCCATTCGAGACCAGGGTTCCTTTCCCTGATTCGTCAGGGAAGGATTCCCGCCAGTCCCGTTGCATCTCAAGAGGAGGCACTTTCCACAGGAGTGTCCAGAGGAACTCCAGTGGTGGCTCCACCTGTTCCACGAGATGCCCAGATATCTCTGTCTACTCCATCAGAACCTGGTGGCCCTGCACCGCCTCAACTGTCATCCCAAGGTTTGGTTCCCACCACGGTGGCACGTGTTTCAACCCTGTGGGAAAGCCTTGAGGGGAAGTCCCACAACCCTCTGTTACTTCGACGGGAAGACTTACCCTGCAGCTATACTTCGGGTGGAACGTGAACATGCACCTCTCCACCGAAGATGATACCTGACTGCCCTGGGGAGCCTCCAGAGCAAGCCCACGGTCCAAGTAAACAGTGGAGGGAATCCTCAGGCTCCAGACGAGTACATAGGAGCAGGCCCCGACTGCCAAGGAACCTCCAGAGGCCCGTCACAACTTGCGTGGAGGCTGGCCTTTCCAGAGGGCACAGGGGCGGGTCCCTGTGGTCCCCATCATAACTCGATAGGACCCTGCCACAACTCGAGAAAAACCAGGAGGATCTCCCCTCGAGGCGAGATGAGGCCTTTATCCCCTTGGCATCTTGCAGGAAGTCACCCCATCCCTCGTGAACCTCGACGGGTTCCTTCACACCCTTGCAGTGACTCAAGAATATCCCGACATTCACATCTGCACTCAAGAGGAACACCGAGGTTCCAACCACAACTCAAGAGGAACCCCGTGTCCCCCTGCTCAGCTCGAAATCAGGTTCCCTTTTCCGGCTTCGTTGAGGAAGGATTCCCGACAGTCCCATCGCATGTCAAGAGGAGGCGCCTGCCACAGGAGTGTCCAGAGGAAGTCCGGGGGCAAGTCACCGGATCCACGATACTCCAGATGTCTCTGTCCATTCCAACAGAATCTTGTGGGCCTGCACCGCCTCGACTGTCACCCCGAGGATTGGCTCCCACCATGTTGGCACGTGTTTCAACCCTGTGGGAAAGCCTCCAGGGGAAGCGCCAGAACCCTGTGTCACATCGAAGGTAAGACTGACACTGCAGCTACAGCTCGGGTGAAAAGTGGACGTACACCTCTCCACCGAACAGGAAACCTGACTCGCCTGGGGAGCCTCCAGAGAAAGCCCACAGTCCAAGTAAGCAGTGAAGGGAATCCTCAGGCTTCAGACGAGGACTTAGGAGCAGGCCCCGACTGCAAAGGAATCCCCAGAGGCCCCTGCCAACACGCGTGGGGCCTGGTCTTTCCTGAGGGCACAGGGGCAGATACCTGGGGTCCCCATCGTAACTCGAGGGGAACCTGCCACAACTTGAGAAAAACCAGGAGGATCTGCCCTCCAGGCGAGATGAGGCCCATGTATTCTGTGGCATCTCATGGGAAGTCATCCCATCCCTCGTGAACCTCGACGGATTCCTTCATACCCTTGCAGTGACTCAAGAATATCCCAACATTCACGTCTCCACTCGAGAGGAAAAACGAGGTTCCAACCACAACTCAAGAGGAGCCCCGTGTGCCCCTGCTCCGTTTGAGACGAGGGTTCCTTTCATTGATTCGTCGGGGAAGGATTCCCTCCTGTCCCCTCGCATATCATGAGGAGGCGCTCTCCACAGGAGGGTCCAGAGCAACTCCGGGGGTCATGCCACCTGTTCCACGAGACTCCCGGATGTCTCTGTCCACTCCATCTGAACCTGGTGGCCCTGAGCCGCCTCGACAGTCACCCCGAAGATTCGCTCACACCACGGTGGCACGTGTTTCAACCCTGTGGGAAAGACTCGAGGAGATGACCCAGACACCTCTGTCACCTCGACGGGAAGACTGACCCTGCAGCTACAGCTCGGGAGGAAATCGCAGGTGCACGTCTCCACTCAAGACGAGACCTGACTCCCCTGTGGAGCTTCCAGAGGAACCCCACGGTCCACGTCTGCAAGGGAGAGGAATCCTCAGTTGCAAGACGAATACTTAGGAGCCGGAACCGCCTGCCAAGAAATCATCAGAGGCCTCTGGCAACTCGCATGGAACCTGGCCTTTCTGTAGGGCACAGGAGTGGGTCCCTGGGGTCCCCATCGTAAGTCGAGTGGACCCTGCCATAACTCGAGAAAAACCAGGAGGATCTCCCCTCCAGGCGAGATGAGGCCCTTTTCCTCTGCAGCACCTCAAGGCAAGTCACCCCATCCATCATGAACATTGACGGGTTCCTTCACAGGCTTGCAACAACTCAAGAATATCCAGACATACAGTTTTCCACACGAGAGGAACACCGATGGTCCCGCCACATCTCAAGAGGACCCCCATGTCCCCCTGCTCAGTTCGAGATCAGGCTTCCTTTCCCAGCTTCGTCGGGGAAGGATTCCGGATTGTCCCGTCTCATGTCAAGAGGAGGCGCCTGCCACAGCAGTGTCCAGAGAAACTCTGAGGGTTGAGCCACCTGATCCACAATACCCCCAGATGTTTCTGTCCATTCCATTGGAACCTGGTGGTCCTGCACTGCCTCGAATGTCACTCCGAGGATTGGCTCCCACCATGTTGGCACGTGTTTCACCCCTGTGGGAAAGCCTCAAGGGGAAGACACAAAACCCTGTGTCACCTCGACGGGAAGACTGACCCTACATCTACAGCTCGGGTGGAAAGCAGACGTGCACCTCTCCACTGAAGATGAGACCTAACTTCCCTGGAGAGCCTGCAGAGAATGCTCACGGTGCAAGTAAGAAGTGGAGGGAATCCTCAGGCTCCAGACGAGGACTTAGGAGCAGGACCGACTGCCAAGTAATCCCCAGAGTCCCCTGACAATTCACGTGGAGCCTGGCTTTTCTGGATGGCAGAGTGGCGGGTCCCTGGGGTCCCCTTCGTAACTCGAGGGGAACCTGCAACAACTCGAGAGAAACCAGAAGGATCTCCCCTCCAGGCGAGATGAGGCACTTGTCCTCTGTGGCATCTCACGGGAAGTCATCCCATCCCTCGTGAAACTCAACCAGTTACTTCACACCCTTGCAGTGACTCAGGAATATCTGGACATTCACGTCTCCACTCGAAAGGAAAACCGAGGTTCCAACTACAATGCAAGAGGAGCCCCGTGTCCCCCTGCTCCGTTCGAGACCAGGGTCCCTTTCACTGATTCGTCAGGGAAGGATTCCCGTCAGTCCCCTCGCATATCACGAGGAGGCGCTCTCCACAGGAGTGTCCAGAGCAACTCTGGGGGTCGCACCACCTGTTCCACAAGATGCCCAGATATCTCTGTCCACTCCATCGGAACCTGGTGACCCTGTGGCGTCTCGAATGTCACCCCGAGGATTGACTCCCACCACATTGGCACGTGTTTCAACCCTGTGGGAAAGCCTCGAGGGGAAACCACAGAACCCTGTGTCACCTCGACGGGAAGAGTGACAGTGCAGCTACACCTCAGGTGGAAAGTGGACGTGCACCTCTACACCGAAGATGAAACCTGAATCCCCTGGGTAGCCTCCAGAGAAAGCCCACGTTCCAAGTAAGCAGTGGAGGGAATCCTCAGGCTCCAGACGAGGACAGGAGCAGGCCCCAACAGCCAAGGAATCCCCAGATGCCCCTGGCAACTCGCGTGGAGCCTGGCCTTTCCAGAGGGCACAGGGGCCGGTCCCTGGAGTCCCTTCATAACTCTAGGGGAATCTGCAACAATTCGAGAAAAACCAAGAGGATCTCCGCTCCAGGCGAGATGAGGCCCTTGTCCTCTGCAGCATCTCGCGGGAAGTCACTGCATCCCTCATGAACCTCGACGTGTTCTTTCACACGCTTGCAGCAACTCAAAAATATCCCGACATATAGGTCTCCACGTGACAGTAACACCGAGGGTACCGCCACACCTAAAGAGGACCCCCATGTCCCCCTGCTCAGGTCGAGATCAGGCTTCCTTTCCAGGCTTCGTTGGTGAAGGATTCCTGATGGTCCCGTCACATGTCAAGAGGAGTTGCCTGCCACAGGAGTGTCCAGAGGATCTCCAGGGGTCACACCACCTGTTCCATGAGACCCCATATGTCACTGTCCACTCCATCAGAACCTGGTGGTCCTTAGTCGCCTCGACAGTCACCCCGAGGTTTTGCTCAAACCACGGTGGCATGTGTTTCAACCCTGTGGCAAAGCCTCGAGGGGCAGTCCATAGACCCCTGTGTCACATCGACGGGAAGCCTGACCCTGTAGTTACAGCTCGGGAGGAAACGGAGGTGCATGTCTCCACTCAAGAATAGACCTCACTCCCCTGTGTTGCCTCCAGAGGAACCCCATGGTGCACGTCTGAAGTGGAGAGGAATCCTCAGGTGCCAAACGAGGACTTTGGGGCCAGAACCCACTGCCAAGTAATCCCCAGAGACCCCTGGCAACTTGCTTGCAGCCTGGCCTTTCCGGAGGCCTCATGAGTGGGTCCCTGGGGTCCACTTCGTAACTCAAGAAGAACCTGCCGCAACTCGAGAAAAACCAGGAGGATCCCCCCTCCAAGAGAGATGAAGCCTTTGTCCTCTGCGGGACCTCATGGTAAGTCACCCCATCCCTCATGAACCTCGACGGGTTCCTTCACAACCTTGCAGTGACTCAAGAATATCCCGACATACACGTCTCCACTCAAGAGCAACATCGAGTATCCCCCCACAGCTCAAGAGAAACCCCTTGTCCTCCTGCTCCCCACGAACTCTGGCTTCCTTTCGCTGCTTCTTCAGGGATGGATTCCCGACCGTCCCATCGCATCTCAAAAGGAGGTTCTCTCCATAGGAGTGTCCAGAGGAACTCCGGGGATCATGCCACCTGTTCCCCAAGACCTCCAGATGTTTCTGTCCGCTCCATCGGAACCTGGTGGCCCTGTGCCATCTCGAATGTCACCCCGAGGATTGGCTCCCACCACATTAGCTCGTGTTTCAACCATGTGGAGAAGCCTCGAGGGGAAGTCCATAGACCCCTGTGTCACCTCGACAGGAAGCCTGATCCTGTAGCTACAGCTCGGGAGGAAAGTGGAGGTGCATGACTCCACTCAAGATGAGACCTGACTCCCCTGGTGAGCCTTCAGAGGAACCCCACGATCCACGTCTGCAGTGGAGAGGAATCCTCAGGGGCCAGATGAGTACTGAGGAGTCGGAACGGATTGCCAAGGAATCCCCAGAGGCCCCTGGCAACTCACTTGGAGCCTGGCCTTTCCAGAGTCCTCAGGGGTGGGTCCCTGGGGTCCATGTCGTAACTCGAGAGGAACCTGCCGCAACTCGACAGAAATCAGGAGTATCTTCCCTCCAAGCGAGATGAGGCCCTTGTCCTCTGTAGCACCTCACGGGAAGTCACTCGATCCCTCATGAACTTCGACGGGTTCATTCACACCCTAGCAGTGACTCAAGAATAGCCCGACATACATGTTTCCATTCAAGAGGCACATCGAGGGTCCCCCTAAAACTCAAGAAGAACCCCGTGTCCCCCTGCTCTGCACGAAATTAGTCTTCTTTCCCTGCTTCTTCAGGGATGGATTCCCGACCGTCCCACTGAATATCAAGAGGAGGTGCTCTCCACAGGAGTGTCCAGAGTAACTCCGGGGGTCGTGCCACCTGTTCCACGAGACCCCCAGATGTCTCTGTCCACTTCATCAGAACCTGGGGGCCCTGCGCCGCCTCAAATGTCACCCCGAGAATTGGCTCCCACCACGTTGGCATGTGTTTCAACCCTTTGGGAAAGCCTCGAGGGGAAGCCGCAGACCCCTGTGTCACATGGACTGGAAGCCTGAGCCTGCAGGTACAGCTGGGGAGGAAAGCTCAGGTGCACGTCTCCACTCAGGACAAGACCTGACTCCCCTGGTGAGCCTCCAAGGAACCCCACAGTCCACGTCTGCCCTGGGGAAGAATCCTCAGGTGCCAGACGAGGACTTAGGAGCCGGAATCCACTGCCAAAGAATCCCCAGAGGCCCCTGGCAACTCGAGTGGAACCTGGCATTTCTGGAGGGCACAGAGGCGGCTCCCTGGGGTCCCTGTCGTAAGTCGAGAGGAACCTGCCCTAACTCGAGAAAAAAAAGGAACATCTCCCCTCCAGGTGAGATGAGGCCTTTGTCTTCTGCAGCACCTTGCCGGAAGTCACACCATCCCTCATGAACCTCGACAGGTTACTTCACACACTTGCAGGGACTCAAGAATATCCCGACATACAGGTCTCCATGCAAGAGGAACACCGAGGGTCCCGACACAACTCAAGAGGACACCCGTGTCCCCCTGCTCAGCTCGAGATCAGGCTTCCTTTCCCAGCTTCGATGGGGAAGGATTCCCGATGATCCCGTTGCATGTCAAGAGGAGATGCTTGCCACAGGAATGTCCAGAGGAACTGCGGGAGTCATGCAACGTGATCCACGATACCCCCAGATGTCTCTCTCCATACCGGAGGAACCTCGTGTCACTGCACCTCCTCGACTGTGACTCTGAATATTGTCTCCCACCATGGTGGCACGTGTTTCAACCCTGTGGGAAAGCCTCGAGGGGAAGCCCCAGACCCCTGTGTCACCTGGCCGGGAAGCCTGACACTGCAGCTACAGCTCGGGAGGAAAGCTGACATGCACGTCTCCACTAGAGACGAGACCTGATTCTATTGGGGGGCTGTCAGAAAAACCCCACGGTCCAAGTAAGCAGTGGAGGGAATCCTCAGGCTCCAGACGAGGACATAGGAGCAGGCCCCGATTGCCAAGAAATCCCCAGAGGCCCCTGGCAACTCGCGTGGAGGCTGGCCTTTCTGGAGGGCACAGGGACGAGTCCCTGGGGTCCCTGTCGTAAGTCGAGAGAAACCTGCCACAACTCAGAAAAACCAGGAGGATCTCCCCTCGAGGAAAAATGAGGCCTTTGTCCTCTGTGGCACCTCACGGGAAGTCACCCCATCCCTCATGAACCTCGTCAGGTTCCTTCACACCCTTGCAGTGACTCCAGAATATCCCCACATTCAGGTCTCCACTCGAGAGGAACACCAACGTTCCCAGAACAACTCAAGAGGAGCCCCGTGTCCTCCTGCTCCATTCGAGACCAGGGTTCCTTCCACTGATTCATCTGGGAAGGATTCCCGCCAGTCCAGTGACATATCAAGAGGTGCTCTCCCCAGGAGTGTCCAGAGNCCAACGTTCCCAGAACAACTCAAGAGGAGCCCCGTGTCCTCCTGCTCCATTCGAGACCAGGGTTCCTTCCACTGATTCATCTGGGAAGGATTCCCGCCAGTCCAGTGACATATCAAGAGGTGCTCTCCCCAGGAGTGTCCAGAGGAACTCCAGGGGTCGTGTCTCTGGTTCCACGGGACACACAGATGTCTCTGTCCACTCCATCAGAACCTGGTGGCCCTGAGCCACCACGACACTCACCCCGAAAATTGGCTCCCACCACGGTGGCACGTGTTTCAACCCTGTGGGAAAGCCTCGAGGAGAAGCCCATAGACCCCTGTATCACCTCGATAGGAAACCTGACCCTGGAGCTACAGCTTTGGAGGAAAGCAGAGGTGCACGTCTCCACTCAAGAAGATACCTGAATCCCCTGGGGAGACTCCAGAGGGACCCCACGGTCAACGTCTGCAGTGGAGAGGAATCCTTAGGTTCCAGACGAGGACTTAGGAGCCGGATCCCACTGCCAAGGAATCCCCAGAGGCCCCTGGCAACTCGCTTGGTGCCTGGCTTTTCCAGAGGCCTCAGGGGCGGGTCCCTGGGGTCCACGTCATAACTCGAGTGGAACCTGCCCCAACTTGAAAAAAACCAGGAGGATCTCCCCTNGGAGTTCTATGGGTGGATCCCGAAGGCCAATCAGAGCCGTGTACCTTTCTCGGAAACCCTTCCCCTCCCCAGGATGTTAGTGGCCAGGTCTCCTCCCGTGCCCACCACCCGTCTGCCACCCCCCAGCAACATTCACTCCGAGTTTTGAGGGGTGCTAGGGTGAGGGAGTCGCTGGTGTGGCCCGAGGAGAGCAGCGCACTAGGTGGATGGGAGGGTGGCCTGGGCCAGGGTCCCAGAGAGTCGGACATGGAGCAGGGGACCCAGGACTCACGGGCCTGGAGTCTTCCTCTTACCGCGACAAGCTCCGCGTACCGTCTGTGTGCCCTGGGGGTTTGCCTTCTGCAAACCGTTTCTGCGCGTTCGGGTCTTGGACTCCGGGGATCCAGACGGCCCAGCGCAGGAATCTGCTATTTGAGAGACAACTAAAGAAAGCTTTCTAGGCTGCAGCAAGCTGTTCGACGCGGAGACGGCGTCGGCTGTGGAGCCTCCAGGCGGCTTTAAGATTGGAGGAATGGGGTTTTAAGGGACCCGGAGAAAACAAGAGTCAAAGTCAAACGGAAGTCTCTTGGCGTCGAGTCCAGCGATCCTCGCGGCCTCTCACGCCTGCCCCTCACGAGCCCGGGGCGAGCTCTCGCCAGGAAGTGTTTACTGCTTGTGCACGAAGGTGTGACAGGTCTCAGGGAGCAGAACAGGACCGGGGAGTCTCAGCTTCCAGAATCGCTCTCGGGCCCTGACCCGAGCTGTGAGTGGGAACGCGACCGGATGAAGGCGGACCACGGTTCTGTTCCCAGAAGAGTTCAGGACGTGAGCCCGCCTTCGGAGAGACGCGGGGAGGAAAGGGAAGGGATCCGATTCCTTGGCGGGGGTGAGGGGTGCAGAGGACGGGAGCGGGGCAGCGCATCTAGATTCCACGAGAAGCTTCCAGACGGCACATTAGGAGCTTTCCTGAGCTGGGCACTGGAGGAAGACTTGTCTTCCGCCGCCGGGGGTCCGAGGAACCTGGCCGGGGCGCTCAGCCTCCATCGGGCGGCAAAGCAAAAGGGAGCCCTTCTGCTTCGGATGTGCGCGCCCAGGCCAAAAGCAGAACCTGGTCGGAGATGGGAAGGCAGCGTGCGCTCTGGGCAATTGGTGGGTTTTTGGTGCCACCTCGCGGCCGCGACGCGCAGCGTCTCAGTCCAGGGCTCGGAGGGCTTTGACTGTGCAGATGGGCGGCCGGGCCTTTCCTTTTCCTCTTGGTTTTTCCGAGCATCGGTTACCCCAGGATCGCCTCTTTATTAAAGAGTCCCTGTCTTTTACCAAAATCCACAGTTTTGCGTCTGTAGGACTGTCCATCGTGACTGTGGGATTTGGGTTTACCTCTCCTGCACCATCACTTCATGGCAAATGGGGAAACAGTGGAATCAGTGGCTGACTTTATTTTGGGGGGCTCCAAAATCACTGCAGATGGTGACTGCAGCCATGAACTTAAAAGACGCTTGCTCCTTGGAAGAAAAGCTATGACCAACGTAGACAGCATATTAAAAATTAGAGACATTACTTTGCCAACAAAGGTCCCTCTAGTCAAAGTTATGGTTTTTCCAGTAGTCATGTATGGATGTGAGAGTTGGACCGTGAAGAAAGCTGAGTGCTGAAGAATTGATGCTTTTGAACTCTGGTGTTGGAGAAGACTCTTGAGAGTCCCTTGGACTGCAAGGAGATCCAACCAGTGCATCCTAAAGGAAATCAGTCCTGAATATTCATTGGAAGGACTGATGCGGAAGCTGAAACTCCAATCCTTTGGCCACCTGATGCGAAGAACTGACTCATTGGAAAAGACCCTGATGCTGGGAAAATTTGAAGGGAGGAGGAGAAGGGGATGACAGAGGATGAGATGGCTGGATGGCATCACTGACTCAGTGGACATGAGTTTGAGTAAGCTCCAGGAGTTGGTGATAGACAGGGAAGCCTGGCATGCTACAGCCCATGAAGTCACAAAGAGTTGGACAGGACTGAGCGACTGAACTGAACTCTGCTCCATCCTCTTGCTCTACTATGTGGTCCCAGAGTTGTCCACCTGGACTGGTAACGTGTGTCTCCTTTCTCCTTCACTGTTCACTTCCTCTCCCTCAGATGCCTCCAGACCTCATCCAGATGGCACGGGGGCCCTACTTCCACCAGGATAACTTATCTGGCGGGAAGTCACATGGACCTAGCCCCCACTCATCTTCTCCACAATGTCTTGCTGAGTGCCTATCGTATGTCAGGCGCTGCTGTACCCTCTAGGACAGCGGGTGGCAACGTAGACTCCAGCTACGCAGTTATAGTTCACTGGAAGCAGAGAAATGCCATACATATTTCAGCGCCCACATGGAGCATGAATAAAGAAGGATCCCAGAGGAGGGCCTTTGAAGTGGTTCTTCAGTACACGTTTTCCAGGCTGGTGAGGAGGAAAGGACCATCCAGGGGACTGGGAAGACACTGTGTGTCCAAAGACACTCCTGGGTGCTGAGAGAGACAGATGCTTTCCTGGGGTGCTCCTTGTTCTGATGGGGAAGACACTGCCTCCTGTGAACAGTGTGGCAAGTGCTGGCTAATGTTTTTAGTAGGACCGTAAAAAGTCAGAGGTCAAAGGAGCCTGTGGAATCACTTCCTTCTCAGTTAAAAGAGATCAGGAAACAGACCCAGCATGGCTCAGGCTCTGACTTTAAGCACCCCTAACACTATAGAGTCTCAAACAGTGTCTGAGGAGCCTGGGCACCAAGGCCAGGATCTCAGATGGGAGGCAGGTGGTGGCAGGGGGCCGGTGGTGGGAGGGGGCAGTCTCCATCGCAGGCTCTTTTCCTTTCACAGGGATAGTTTTGCCTGGTTCTCTCTTAAGCAGCATAAATACTGATCTTCAATCTCTTCTCAACAAATTCCAGACTTGGAAAGCTCTATTTTTGCTTGTTTGTTTGGTATGTTTGCTGCCAAAGCTATTTGGCAACAAAATCTGACCTAAGCTGAAGTGAAGCTGTTTATAGTCTTTATTTGTCCCATTTGGCACAGATATCAGATATTTCACTGTGGAAATATTTGCATGTTTGATTACAGGTATGGCTCTGTATCCCCAGGGTCGTACTATAGAACATATAATACAAGCACCATTATATGCACCTTCCTGAAATCCCACAGATCCTGTGTTCCCAAAGGCATTTTACCCTAAAGGTCTTGAGCAGGGGATTTGCAGTCTATTGGATTGAGCCTGTATTGTCTAAGGATAAAGAGGGCCATAGTGGAACAGGAAGTTGGGGGAATTAGAATTTAAATAATGTACGTGGATGAACCACAAAGGCTAAAGTCCACAGGAAGAGTAGGTCAGGTTGGCGGGGGACAAGGTCAGAGAGCCTACCCAGCAAAGCTGGTGGCATACTGAAGGACCCAAGGGGCTAGTGTCTTGATCTCTGCCCAAGCTGGAGGAAGCAGGTTAATCTTAGTTCTTGGCACTGAGGGTGGAAAGAAGGAGCCACAGGGCCTTCTGGGAACACTGATCTTTCTGGATGCCTTCCTGCCATCCAGATGATGACTGGCCCAGGCCCAGGTCCTTGTCTCCAAGCATCTTCTTCCTCCCTGACACATCGAAGCCCAGTGTAGGTGTCCACTGTGCATGTCGTAGCGAGTTGAGCTGGCTGACTGCAGGTCAGATTTGGTCCACAGCCAGCTGAGCGGCCTCTTGTGAAGTTCCATGTTATCCCTGAGGAGGGAGGAGGTCCAGGCTTCCGGTGGTCATCTGGGCCTTGCCACAGCAGTAGGAATGGTCAGCATGGGGGCAGGGACCAGGATGTGTTCAGACCTGGTGAGTTGCAAGGCCCCGTGTGTGGTCTTACAGATGACAAACACTCCTTGGACCTCATAAGCACCGGCTCCATCCTGCCTGCTCCTCTGTTACAGGAGCCAGAGAACCTGGAGGAAGGTAGAGACAGTGGATCAGCCTCCTCTGCCCCTGGCCGGGGACCATCTGGGAAGCTCCGTGCTGGTGAGAAAGAGGGTGGGCTGGGCAGGGAGATGTGTTAGGATAAAAGCCTGGAATGGACACAAGGGTGCGTCTTTCTTCTTAGTTCTGGGACTAGGTCTGAGGGTGACACTTTCAGTCAAGTCCCTGCAGGGTGGTCCTTGGTGAACTTTCTTTTTAAATTGGAGAGTTGGACTGTGAAGAAGGCTGAGTGCTGAAGAATTGATGATTTTGAACTGTGATGTTGGAGAAGACTCTTGAGAGTCCCTTGGACTGCAAGGAGATCCAACCAGTCCTGAAGGAGATCAGCCGTGGGATTTCTTTGGAAGGAATGATGCTAAAGCTGAAATTTCAGTACTTTGGCCACCTCATGCGAAGAGTTGACTCATTGGAAAAGACTAATGCTGGGAGGGACTGGGGACAGGAGGAGAAGGGGACGACAGAGGATGAGATGGCTGGATGGCATCACTGACTCAATGGACATGAGTCTGAGTGAACTCCGGGAGCTGGTGATGACAGGGAGGCCTGGTGTGCTGCAATTCATGAGGTCGCAAAGAGTTAGACACGACTGAGCGACTGAACTGAACTGATAGTCAATTTACAATGTGTTAGTTTCAGGTGTACAACAAAGTGATTTGGTTTATATATGCTGCTGCTGCTAAGTCGCTTCAGTCGTGTCCGACTGTGTGTGACCCCATAGATGGTAGCCCACCGGGCTCCCCCATCCCTGGGATTCTCCAGACAAGAACACTGGAGTGGGTTGCCATTTCCTTCTCCAATGCATGAAAGTGAAAAGTGAAAAGTGAAAGTGAAGTCGCTCAGTTGTGTCCGACTCCAAGACCCCATGGACTGCAGCCCACCAGGCTCCTCCGTCCACGGGAGTTTCCAGGCAAGAGTACTGGAGTGGAGTGCCATCGCCTTCTCCGATATATATATATTTCAGATTTTTTCCATTATAGGTTATTACAGGATATTGGGTATAGTTTCCTGTGTTATACAGTAGGTCCTTGTTGTTTATCTATTTTATATACAGTAGGGTGTATTTGTTAATCCCAAACTACTAATTTATCCCTCCCTGCCCCTTTCTCCTCCTTGGTGAGTTTTAACCAGTGCACACTATCTCCTCAAAAACAACAACAATGACAGAAATGTAAAATTGCCTTTTTCATTCAAGTGAGCTTTAGAACACTCTTTTTCCCAAATGGAGGTGGAGTTAGAAAGATGGAAGCGGAGGAGGAAACACTCAAAGACTGAAAAGCTTTTTAATTGTGGTAAAATACACAATAAGAGTCCTCACTTTAATTGTTTTCAAGCATACAATTCAATGGCATTTAGTACCCTCATAGTATTGTGCAGCCATCACCACCATCTAGTTTTAGAACATTTTCATCATCCTACAAAATAAACCCCATAGCCATTAAGTAGTCACTCCCTGGGGTCCGCTCTTTCTCTGCCCCCAACCTCTGGCTACCACCAGTCTACTCTCTGTTTTTCTGGATGCACCTATTCTGGACATTTTGTATAAATACAATCATACTTTTTGTGTCTTACCATTTTACTTAAATCATACCTTTTGTGTTATACTATTTTACTTAAAATGTTTGCAATCTTCATTCATTTCTAGCCTGTACCCTTTACTGTGCTTAGTCGCTCAGTCATGTGTGACTCTTTGTGACCCCATGGACTGTAGCCCACTAGGCTCCTCTATCCATAGGGATTCTCCAGACAAGAATACTGGAGTGGGTTGCCATGCCCTCCTCCAAGGGACTTTCCCAACCCAGAGGTCAAACCCAGGTCTCCCGCATTGTAGGCAGATTCTTTACCAGCTGAGCTACCAGGGGAGCCCGCCTGTACCCTACTTCATTCCTTTTTATGGCTGAAAGATTCTCTATCATATGGATATGCCACATTTTGCTTATCTATTTATCAGTTTATGAAAGGGGATTTTAGCCCCTTACCAAGAGCGGATTGCGGTAAAGGGGGAGGACCTGCCAGTGACTCTGTGTTAGCCACAGAAGGCAGAGTCATCCAAGCTGAGTGCACTGGGCTGTAGTAGATTTCCGGGGCCTCCTCCCCCAACACATACCCTGCACACCCTGTTACTATTCAGTATATTTGTTGAGAACAATTCTATCCTCACCCTGGACGAAAAGAGGAAATGGGACTCACTGCTGCTCAGGACTGGAGGCGAGGGCGTCTGTGGGTATTTGGGGCCAGAGGGGTGGTGGTGATAGCTGACTCCCACCTGGGTATCAGGAAGAAGGCTCGTTGGGGGGGGAGCCTGGAAGGAGAGAGCAGGCAGCCGGGTGGTGACCTTCATCCCTGTGGATTTCCCTGCCCCTGTTCCCCATGCCTGCTCCCTCTTCTTTTTACTGTACAGTCAAGGGGAAGATGCAATCTTTACCTTCACTGGAAGGAAGGGACTTGATTCAAGAAGCTTCACAGTTGAAAAAGCAAAAAGGTCCTTTTCAAGGAAGTATGCAGTTCTGCAGAGATTAGATCTCTGAATCAACAGCTAGGCTGACCTCTTGCCCAGGGCCAGCTCTCATTTAAAAACAAAACAAAACAATTTATTTTTGACTGCGCTAGGGTCTTTGTTGCAGTGCGTGGACTTTCTCTAGTTGCAGCAAGCAGGGACTACTCTCTAATTGTGATGCCTGGACTTCTCATGGGCAGTAGCTTCTTTTATTGTGGAGCATGGGCTCTAGAGCGTGGGACAGGCTTCAGTAGTTGTAGCGCATAGGTTGAGTTGCTCTGTAGCATATGGAATCTTCCTGGACTAGGAAGGGATAGAACCTGTGTCCCCTGCACCGGCAGGCAGATTCTTAATCAGTGGACCACCAGGGAAGTTCATAACTCTCATTTTTCATGGCCATTCTCTCCTCGAGTTGGACTTTCCCTTTGATGCCAGCCTTCAACCTTTCCCAGACCCGAGGACACCCTGGACTCCACCTCCCAGGTCAAGTTGGGGACAACCAGGGACTCATTAATCTCACCCCTGGGTGCCTCTGGGAAAAGCCCATCTCACCGTCAAGCCATAGATGGATCAATGCCTCAAGCTTTAAACTCTTACGTGAGGGACAGCACCGCCAAAGGAAGGAGGAGAAGGAACATTGATTGAAGGCTTCCTGGGCATCAGGTAATGTCCTGGGTTTTCTTACCATCTTATTTCTTTTAATCCTCCCAGCACAGTGGGTGGTTAGTATCTTTATCCTCATTTTACAGTTGAGGAAGTTGAAGGCTGAGGGAATTGTAGGATGCTTGCTAGTTTTCTCCATCGCCCGAAGTCACTTTGCAGGCAGGTAAGGAGTTTCATCATCAGCTTTCCTCTCTTCCTTCTTCTGGACCTGATGGGGAGGAAGCATCGCTTGTGAGGATATGGCAAGGATCCTGCGCTCTGCAGGGCGTTGTCTTCAGGAAGTCCTGGCTTGAAAATAACCCCTTGAAGCTCCTTTCCCCGAGAGTCAATAGGCAACAAAGTGTCAGCGTGATGACACCTCCCCTCCCTGCCCCCCAACTGCGACTGTGTTGTTTGTGATGTTAAACGCTTGGAGTGATAGGAGTCTGGAAGTGCACTCTTCTGGACCTTCTGGGTACCTGAGTCATGGGAGAACCACTTAGAGAAAGGTGGGGAATGGTCACTTGAGCTCGGAAGAGTGACTCAGGGAGACTTGAGTCATCCTGGCCTGTCCAGAAACAGAGGCAATAGGAATTCTGCAGGCGATCAGAGGGGAGCTGGAGTTTTCAGAGCAGGAGGAGGGACTCACTGAGGCTGTGGGGGAAGTTTATGGTGCAGTGCATACCAGACAGACACAGTGTCTTCACTGAGATACCCTGGTCACCAGAGAGCCCAAGACACACTCCACCTGGCCTGACAGTGCCTTGGGTGTATGGCTCAGTGTCTGACTAGAGTGGGACAGGGCTGTATTGAACACAGCTTTGTATTGCCCACAGCACCTAACCCAAAGCCTGGTACGTATTTGTTGAACTGATGAGTGAGTGAGTGATAAATACTAGCTTATGGTCATAGACAACGAAGCCAGGTATTCCAGGCTGCCAGGGAATATGCTTCTAGAAATCAACAGGTGATCCAGGTAGGACATGCTGAGTCGGTGAGTGCATACGTGCATGCCAGGTCCCTTCAGTCACTCTTTGTGACCCTATGGACTGTAGCCCGCCAGTCTCCCCCATCCATGGGACTCTATAGGCAAGAATACTATTGTGGGTTGCCATGCCCCAGGGATTGAACCTCTGAATCTGCCTCCTGAATTGGCAGGTGGGTTCTATAACACTAGCGCCACCTGGGAAGCTCTATGCTGAGTCAGAGAGATCCCTAAAAAGGGAGTGGAGGTGAGGACAGTCTGAGCAGGTGGGATAACCTGGACCAACAGGAGGATTCTCTATGGTCAGATGTAAGGGAAGCAACCAGGGAGCTTGAAGGAGGAGGTGCTGACAGGACAGAGCAAGAGAAAGGGGCGGGGCACCCCTGGAAGTGTTGGAAACCAAGCCANAGATGAACCTTTGTTGGCTAAGTAATGTCTCTGCTTTTGAATATGCTATCTAGGTTGGTCATAACTTTCCTTCCAAGAAGTAAGCATCTTTTAATTTCATGGCTGCAGTCACCATCTGCAGTGATTTGGAACCCCAAAAATAAAGTCTGACACTGTTTACACTGTTTCCCCATCTATTTCCCATGAAGTGATGGGACCAGTTGCCATGATCTTAGTTTTCTGAATGTTGAATGTTAAGCCAACTTTTTCACCCTCCTCTTTCACTTTCATCAAGAGGCTTTTCAGTTTCTCTTCCCTTTCTGCCATAAGGGTGGTGTCATCTGCATATCTGAGGTTATTGACATTTCTGCCAGCAATCTTGATTCCAGCTTGTGCTTCCTCCAGCCCAGCGTTTCTCATGATGTACTCTGCATAGAAGTTAAATAAGCAGGGTGACAATGTATAGCCTCGACGTACTCCTTTTCCTCTTTGGAACCAGTCTGTTGTTCCATGTCCATTCTAACTGTTGCTTCCTGACCTGCATACAAAGTTCTCAAGAGGCAGGTCAGGTGGTCTGGTATTCCCATCTCTTTCAGAATTTTCCACAGTTTATTGTGATCCACAGAGTCACAGGCTTTGGCATAGTCAATAAAGCAGAAATAGATGTTTTTCTGGCACTCTTTTGCTTTTTCGATGATCCACCGGATGTTTGCAAGCAATGTCAGAAGTAAAAATACCTCCTGCTAGCCCAAAACTTCTGCTATAAGTTCTAAACAATAGTTGTCATTGCTGTTAAGTTATAATAATAACTATGTAAACTACCTCCTTCTTGCCCCAAACTTTTGCTCTAAGTTCTAAATAATTGTTGTTGCTATTAAGTTTTAATAATAAATATGTAACTTAGCCCATTTTTATTGCTTATCTTTTAATAAACATTGCATCCTATGTGAAGTTAATTCAGCTCTCATATTATACCCTGGCCCCTAATTTACAGGTTCTCAGATGCTCACATTTGTTTCAAGTAAGTTCATACGGGATTGGAATCAGTGGAGCTCAATTCCCGCACAGCCAGATCTCCATCCTCTAGTGTAACAGAAGCTTGCATTTGAACCACAAATTGGAAATAAACAACGATAATGATTTTACAGATGAAGAGACAAATTGTTACTTTAGTTCCGTCATTCTGTGTGACCACTTGCAGCTCTTATTTGTGTTTTAAAATTTAGGACAGGGAGACAGAGTACAAATACCATTATTATTTTTTATTATTATTAATTTCATGTAATGTGTCATGATTATTTCTGGTTTTTGTTTTTTGTTGAGGGGAAAGGAGCAGAGTCTTAAAAAAAAAAGCCAGCTCACTATTAAATATGCTAAGTACAAGAGAATGTAGAGTTAAGAGTCCAGGTATTAAAAACTACCTTCAAATAGCCCACTCCCCTCCTTTTAGAGACAGTGAGAAGAAAGCCCATAAGACTGGTGAGTTGGGGCGAGGACAAGGCCTCCCTTACTGGCCTGGAGCTCCCAGCCCAGTCTCAGTATCCCATGCTCACTAGTCTCTGTCAGACAGGCCGTAACTCAGAAAAAACAAGTAGCTTGTCCAGCGGCAGCTAGTGACTCAGTGGCAGAGTAACACATGGGAACCAGGACTCCTGAGCACTCAGGGCTCTAACTACTGCCCTCGATTTCCTCCGTGCAGCTCTCATTCAGGTGGAGACAGATTTATTCCTGACGACTAATGAATGTGCCGCCGTTCACGGGGAAAGTGGGGGGTATTTTTAAGAAGAGACGCAACTCGAGTTAACACTGGAAATGAATACATTGAGGTCAGAATTCCTGCAACCAGAAAAATAATTTGAATACAACATTTGGGGAGGAAAGGAACAACTTCAGATCTTGACTTCCACTGAGTTCTCCAATGTGGGGGGCATCTATCTGGGAAACGTATCCTTAGTTTGTTTAAGAAGAAAGCAGTAACTCTCAGAGCAGTAGCTCTGTTAGGCAGTGGGCGTCACAGTGAGGAAAAGCTCAATGGAAAGATGGCTTATTCCACAAGCAGCTTTTGCCCAGACTGGGGAGAAAGGGAGACATTGATTACATTTAAGCACCTCTCTGTGGACCTTTGATACCAGTCCATGAAATCCATCCCATCTTGATTCTCGCATCACAGCCCAGGCTTCAGGAACCATTCACCTGTGAGCTGTCGATCAGGAACACTACATATAACCACTGGGTCCCTCTTTGTATAGTTCCCAACCACGATAATTGTTTCTGGGTGCCTCCATCCCCACTGAGCAGATAATTGACCTCCTGCTGTGTGCTTGAATGGATGATGGGTGAGTCAAAGGGTGGGTGGATGGATGGATAGATGAGTGAAAGGGAAGATTGGTGTATGGTAGGATGGTTGGATGGGTAGGTAGATGAATGAATGGATACGTAGGTTGAAGGTAGGTGGATAGGTGAATGAAAGGTTGGAAAGATGGATGATTGGATGTGTGGAAGAGTGCATGGATTAACGGATCAATATGAAGGAATCTGGGTCTCCCTGGTGGCTCAGCTATAAAGAATCCAGCTGCCAAGCAGAAAATGTGGGTTGGATGCCTGGGTTGGGAAGATCCCCTCAAGAAGGAAATGGCAACTCACCCCAGTATTCTTGCCTGGGAAATCCCATGGGCAAAGGAGACTCACGGGCTACAGTCCATGGGGTTGCAAGAGTTGGACACAACTTAGCAACTAAACCACCACCATCATGAAGGAATCCATACTATCCCATATTTATATCGGTGCCCAAGGTAATTCCATAGTGAAGGACCCCCAAGGGGAGTCTGCTTCCACACAGGAAGTGTGTTCAAGAACAAAGCTATATTTAGGTTGGATAGAACCTTGAGGTTGATTTTAAGACCCTCAGAGATTGGAATCATAGCTTTTCATGTATGCCTTAGCATTAATAACCACCTCATTCTCTGCTACAGAATAGGTGCTAAGTGAATATTTGTTGACAAAAATGAATGAATAAATGATTTGGGAAACACAATGAGAGCTCCCCTCTGATATTCATCCTCACATTCTGATTCTCTGCGATTATATTCCAACATGAAAAGTTCATTCCTTTGTAAATCAAGTATGTGTCCAGAAAGTGTCCAGTTTTGATGCAAAATATTCCTGGATGCTAAGTACATGAAACCCTTTCCATCTGTTGTCTCTTTGGCAAGAATGAGTGGATCATGTTGCTGCTTTGCTTGATTCTTTGCTGGGCAAGCCCAGCGGTTTCTCTGACTGGGCTGAAGGGCTCATTGACAAGTGGGAGAGGGCCCTTCACCGGGCAGCACCAGGGTTCTGTGGAGGAAGACAAGACCCCTCTCTCCTGATCTTGGCAGCCAGCCCTTGGCCGCTGCCCCTTCTCAGCAGCCCCTCCTCCTGATAAGAGAAGAATTCCTTGCTTTGTCCCCTGGGTTTCCACAAGCTGAGTGGGGCACCGAGGTGAGGAAAGAAAGAAAGAGAAGAGTTAAGAGTGAGAGCAAGAAAGTAAACACCAGAAGATGGGAGGTGTAAGACAGTAAAGAGAGAAGAGAGGAAAGAAAGAAGGCGGATAGGATATAGCCAGTGGGTAGGAAAGAGAAAAAAAAAAGATAGATTCTCTTTGCAACACAGTGCTTCTAGTAATAATATCATCATTATCTCGCCTGAACAAATGTGAGAGGACTCTGTCTGCTCACTATACAACGTGAAAATGGAACGCACTTCCATCAGCCTCATCAGAAATCTTGGCTGATACTGTCAGAAAGGGGTGCTGCTTCTGAGATGTGATTTTTCAATAGCAGATAGCATACTTTTTGATTGGGGTTGGAAAAAAAGAGAAAAGGGGGGTTGATCTGTGTGTTTTTTTTTTAATCTTGAAATTCTTTTCCCCAAGGAGGTATAGCCCTAGCCCACATCGAGCTCCTTGGGACAGCCACGTCAGCATGACCAGGGGTCCGGGGCTGACCTGCGGTCTTAGGCCCACGCCAGCCCCTGTACCGAGGCCTGTTCCTTTGAAATAGCCTTTCTGCTCAGTCTCCAAGGCCCACCCTGGGAGGCCCTGACCTCCCTTACTCCCCACTCTTCGTAGTTTCCAGTCCCCTCTTCCACTTCCGCCCAGACCTTGGTGTCCCTGTCCTGCACGGAGACGTCTGAAATGGACGGTTCAAGCAAAGAGCGTTTTGTTCCAGGCTGAAGCAGGCTCGGGGAGCCCGGCAGCGCCAAAGGCGGGAGTGGGCACCTCTGTCCACAGACTGAGGCCTCGCAGTGTGCGGGCTCCCCACGACCAGCACCACCTTTTCCTGGGAAGGCGGCCAAGGCCTGCGGCCCCGGGTAGGAAATCCCCAGTGAGAGGCCCTTCCTGAGCACCACAGAAAATGCTTCTTTTCATTGACTCCAGTCCCCTTCCTTTCTAGCATGAAGGCCCAATCACAACCCCCTTCCTGGCCTTCCACACTCCACTCACACGCCAAGTGCCCCACCCGGCGCCTGCCGGCTCCTGCACCCCTTTCCCGGCACCCTCGGCCGGGCTCCCCCAGCCCCTGGAGGGCCGCCTCCCTGCCATCACTGGGGCCTCCCGCTCTCCCTCCAGCCAGCACCCCGGGACCTCCCAGCACACTCTTCCACGGTGTGACCTAACACCTCCAGGAGGCTCCTGTCGGGTTGGACAGAAAGGGTTTGTTGACTTTGCCAGATTAGCAAGGGGAGCAAATTCCATGGATGCCTCATTCCCAGAGTCTCAAAGTTCAGACCTCCTGTCTGATAGCAGGAGCACGGTGATGGAGGCGGCCTGAGATCACAGGAAAGAATAACAATGACAGCCACTGCTCTTGATGGAGCAATTACCAGCTGGCACCCAGCGCCCTCTGCCCTCCCCGAACGTAATCCTCATGGCAACCTTGGCAGCAGGTACTGCTGCTAGTCCCGACTTACAGGATGTAGTAGCCCAGAGATACTAAGTAACTGGCCCAGGGTCCCAGGACACAGAGGGCAGGGTATGCCTGGGGATGGCACTCCTGTCCCCACCCTCGCCTCTCTGGACGTGCCCTGGGGGCAGGAGGAGACTTAGACTCTAGACTGGTTCTGCCACTCCCAGGGTGGGTGACCTTAGGCCAGCTACTTTTCCTCAGTCGTTTCCGACTCCTAGAGACCCCATGGACTGCAGCCTACCAGGCTCCCCCGTCCACGGCATTTTCCAGGCAAGAGTACTGGAATGGGGTGCCACTGCCTTCTCCTAATGGGAAAAATTAAGAGGAAGAGGTGATTTCTTGGGGCCCCTCCATGTGATGATGCCATGACTTTCCCCCGTTACTTACAAAGGCAGTCCAAAAGATCTCCAAGCTTTCTGGACCCGAGGTCAAGCACAGGCAAAGGGATGGAGTAGGTGGCAAAGGTGATCACTGGTGACCCCTCGGAGTTCCATCTACCATGTTTCCCTCTGTCCAGACCACGCCTCTGGAGTCCTGCTATGCTTCTGGGCCCCCAAATCCTTGGGTGGATGAAGAGAAGATTTGCTATTGTTTTGTTGCTAAGTTGTGTCCGACTCTTTTTTTGACTCCATGGACTATAGCCCTCCAGGCTCCCCTGTCCATGGGATTCCCCAGGCAAGAATACTGGAGTGGGTTACCATTTTATTCTCCAGAGGATCTTCCTGACCCAGGGATTGAACCCATGACTCCTGCTTGGCAGGCAGATTCTTTACCACTGAGCCACCTGGGAGGCCCCAAAGAAGGTTTGTCTATCACCTAATAAATCAAAGAATAGCAAGGAGAGATAAGAAAGCCTTCCTCAATGGGGTTCAGGATCGGGAACTCATGTACACCTGTAGCGGATTCATGTTGATGTATGGCAAAACCAATACAGTATTGAAAAGTAAAATAAAATAATAATAATAAATGGAATGCATGAAGATCTTAAAAAAAAGAAATAAAGGAAAATAAAAGAATGGGAAAGACTAGAGATCTCTTCAAGAAAATTAGAGATAACGAGGGAACATTTCATGCAAAGATGGGCTTGATAAAGGACAGAAATGGTATGAACCTAACAGAAGCAGAAGATATTAAGAAGAGGTGGCAAGAATACACAGAAGAACTGTANAGAATGGGAAAGACTAGAGATCTCTTCAAGAAAATTAGAGATACCAAGGGAACATTTCATGCAAAGATGGGCTTGATAAAGGACAGAAATGGTATGAACCTAACAGAAGCAGAAGATATTAAGAAGAGGTGGCAAGAATACACAGAAGAACTGTACAAAAAAGATCTTCATGACCCAGATAACCACGATGATATGATAACTCACCTAGAGTCAGACATCCTGGAATGTGAAGTCAAGTGGGCCTTAGGAAGCATCACTACAAACAAAGCTAGTGGAGGTGACGGAATTCCAGTTGAGCTGTTTCAAATCCTAAAAGATAAGGCTGTGAAAGTGCGGCACTCAATATGCCCGCAAATTTGGAAAACTCAGCAGTGGCCACATGGCTAGAAAAGGCCAGTTTTCATTCCAATCCCAAAGAAAGGCAAAGCCAAAGAATGCTCAAACTACCTCACAATTGTACTCATATTACACACTAGCAAAGTAACGTTCAAAATTTTCCAAGTCAGGCTTCAACAGTACATGAACCGTGAACTTCCAGATGTTCAAACTGGTTTTAGAAAAGGCAGAGGAACCAGAGATCAAANAATCTTCATGCCTATTTGCCTTATTGTAAAAATAGGAAAAACATATGTGCTCAAATTGACATCCCCATTTTTTCCACATGGATGTGTGGGGTGAGTAGGCTTTGCATGGTAAATGCTGGTTAATGAGTGGGCCCAGAATACCTGGTGAAGTCATGGATTTCATGAAGGGAAACAAGAAAATGAACTCTCTGTGTTTGGTGTGCATTAGAGTAAAAACCTGGAGAAGGCAATGGCAACCCACTCCAGTACTCTTGCCTGGAAAATTCCACGGACAGAGGAGCCTGGTGGGCTGCAATCCATGGGGTCACGACTGAGTGACTTCATTTTCCCTTTTCACTTTCACGCATTGGAGAAGGAAATGGCAACCCATTCCAGTGTTCTTGCCTGGAGAATCCCAGGCTCGGCGGAGCCTGATGGGTTGCCATCTATGGGGTCGCACAGAGTCGGACACGACTGAAGCGACTTAGCAGCAGCAGCAGGGTAAAAACCACCATGTGCCTACATACTTAGCAAGCCCATTCCCAGCAAATGAACCTAGAATTGGAAGCAGTAGTTTTTGTGAGTCAGTATCTCTCCGTGAAAGGTTCCTACACACGTACCACAAGCCTAGATCCCCACTCTAATATGCATTTAACTTGATTTGAGGGAAAGGATAGATATATCCCTGGTTTCCTGGGGTTTGGAGCCCTTGTGCAAACACCCTATTCAGAAAGGTGCTGAACTGTACAAGTCAGAAGTGTTAGAGTAGGAGGCCTGGGTTTGAATGTCAGTGCTTGCGTGTAATAACTCTGTAAACTTGAGCACTGGGTCTGCTTTCCTCATCTGTAAAATGGGTACAAGAACACATGTCTTACCAGAGTGGACAGAACATTAAGGATATAATGGACATTTCCAGCACGTGTTATACAGTGAGTGCTCAGTACCTGTCTATGGAGAGGACCCAGGTAGGGTGGTGGCAACTGGGATTGGGGTCAAGCCAGTGAGTGGGAAGCTGGGTGGGTCTGTGTCCAGTGCCCTGGCTCCTCCTGGTTCTGGGCCACTCTGTCCTCTTCTCCATTCCGGTTAGAGCCCCTGGCCACCCCACCCCAAACCCCCTTGGCCCTTCTTCTCTGTTCCCGTGAAATGGAGGACAAAAGTGATGGCTTTGCATACTTTCATGGTGGAAATGGTCCAGGTCTCCAGAATCTTCTCCATTCCTGCTTTTGAGACCAAAGTCTCTTTGGTGCTTTGCTCCATGTTTTCTAGTGCCAGGGTGTGGGGTGTGTGTGTGTTTGTTAGTTGCTCAGTCCTCTCTGACTCTTTGCCACCCTGGGGACTATAACCTACCAGGCTCCTCTGTCCATGGAATTCTTTAGACAAGAATACTGGAGTGGGTAGCCATTCCCTTCTCCAGGGGATCTTCTTGACCCAGGGACTGAACCTGGATCTTCTACATTTCAGGCTGATTCTTTTACTGTCTAAGCCACCAAGGAAGCCAGTGCTAGGGTGTAGGGGCAAGATATGGTGCCTCCCCATCCCCACTCCACCACCTTTGCTCCTTAGCACTCAGCACAATTGTGGCTTTCTCCCCATTGCCTTTCCCCATCATCCATCTCTTTTCCACTTGCTGGAAGGACACTGGCTCATCACTGGCTGCTTCTCCCTCACTCCCTTCTCTAGGTGCCTCCCTCTATCGTAGCCTCTGCATGCGCTGGGCTTCAGCTACCACTTCCCATGTTACAGAGGAGAGTGTGGAGGCAGAGAGATGGGAAGAAGTTTGCTCAAGACTGAACACCAAAGCAACATCAGGGTCAAGGCAGGCATTCTCCTGTCAGAGGGAAGGGTGTCTGGTAAACCCAGGAGACCATCGAAGGGAAAGGGACCCAGTTTCTGGTTCCCTGCTGAAACTTCCCACCGGGGCCTCATGTTTCCCACACTTGAAGGGCATTTCCCAAGCTTATCTGAGGGTGCTTGAGGCTCTTGTCAGCCAATCAGCATCCTGAGTCCTTATTGAGTCAGAATCTCCAGGTGACACTTGTGAACAAGGAGATGGGAAAACACGGCTGTAGGATTTTGCCACTCACAGTTTGCATGCGTGTGTATGTGTGTGTGTGTGTGCACACGCGTATGTGTTGGGGGAGATTCCAGCAGCATTGGGATCACCCGGGGACTTATTAGGACTGAAGAGTCTTAGGTCCCCCCAACACTGATTTAATAAGATCTCTGGGAGATTTCCACAAAAAGTGCCTCCCTGGGTTTCTAGTTCCTCGAGGAGGTGACATTGTGTAGGGAAAATCAAGCCTGTAAGCTTAGTCATGTGATTTCACTGATCTGAGCTCCTGGCTTTCTTCTTTATAAATTGGCACTAATAACAGCCTGCCGGGGTTGTAATGATCAGAGTGGATTTTACAAAATCTAGAAAGGGTGACTACTCTGGCCCCTGCCCTTGCTATTGTTCCTTTCACTCTGGCCACCTGGGACTTTCCATCCAGTTTGTCTTCTCGCAGATCCTGGCCTTCCCCCTCCACAGTGCCCAGGCTGAGTGCCTGCAGGCAGGGCCCCTCAGCTTCTGCAGATAAGCTCCTGGAGAGGGTGGTCAGCATCAGGCAGGTCTTCACCTTGGCCACACCCATACTCCCCTCCATGGAGCTGACAGACCTCTGGCCATGGAAGCCAGATACCCCATCATTCAGTGGACAGACTCTGCAACAGGAAAACTGGGAGAACAATGACAGACAGAGCCACACTGTCAGAGGGACAGACCCATGGCCAGGGCCTCAGCCCAGAGCTACAGTGCTGGTCTCTGCAACAGCCCTTGTAGATGTTGATCTGTGTGATGGGCACACCTTTTGAGGATGCTTGTGGTTGGAGGGTGGCTGGACTGGGGCCAGCAGCTGAAACAATACAGGAGTGTGGGAAGATGCCTGTAGCAGAAGATGTGGGTGGAGGGAGGTACCGTTGTGTCACCAGGGGAGGTGTTCCTCAATCAGCTAGATGGCTTCGGGATGGAGAACAAGATGGGACTGCTGCCAGCCTCTCCGAGTGCACTGTATGTCTTGGGTCCAGACAGTTCCTCCTCTATTAAGATTTTCCCCACACAGCTTCCCTGGTGGGTCCTGGAGCCACTCAATCTGCCTCCAGTATTCGTGATAGATGTCTGTCTTAGACTTTCTTGTCCCTTCCCTTTCAGTTTTATGCTCCATCTGGTTTGTCCCCATAAATGTCCTCTTGTGTGTCAGATCATGTCCCCCTTTAATTTTTATCTCAGAAAATAGAATAGTTATAGTTACATGACTTCACTGAGTTTGATTTCCCCAAAGGCAGAGGAAAAGCATAATCATTAGACCCTGTTTCCCAACTCATTGTAGATCTCTTTTTCTGTTTCCCCAATTGCAGATGTTATTCAATTGACAATAATAATTTCTGCAAGTCTTCGGTCAGAGGCATCAAGTTACACTGCTTTAAGTCCTATTAAACCGCTGGCCCAGAATTTCTTCTTGGGGGCGGCCCCCAGCTTGCTGGGACACAGCCTTGCATTCTCCCACGTGGGTGGCACTTTAATGGGATCACTTCTGAAAAACGCAGACATTTTCTCCCCGGATCAGATTCAAGTAGGCTCCTTGGAGAACACTCTTCTGAACAATCTCACAAAGATCTCAAAGGAAGGTTTATTTATTTATTTTTTTCTAATTTAAATCAAGACCCTGAAACCCTAAAACTTAAAATATTGAGGACCTCTAATATTGAGGGATCTCTACAATTAGACCATCCGGTTTCCACGTGGGGACAGAGATCCACGGAGATCCGAACCTCAGCAACCAGCACTGTTCTGAGTCTTGGGGTGACATCCCAGGTGCTCTTGTAGGTTTCTTTTACGCCCTCAATCCGGGGGGCCTTTGTCATGAATGGAATCTGAAAATGAGTGTCTTAGGACGGGGGTGCTACTCATCAGGCTCTCTTAGAGGCAGTGTTGGATTCTCCTTTCAGGGCCTGGCGAGCTCGTCCCAGGAGATTTGCTGATCCTGGCAAAACCCTTCTTCCCAGCCCTCCTTCCCCTCTCTTTCCCCAAGTCCCCACCCTCTTCCCCTTTTCTGGCTCTCCCCTCACCTGTCTTTCTTGAGAGCCCTGTCCAGCGCCCCGTCTTTCTGGAGTGCCCCATGCCAGGCCCCTGCGGGCGGGAGAAGCATCGCCTCTCGCCCTGCGCGCCCCTGAGCGGCTCTGCCTCCCCGCGCGGCTCGGCGGCAGATGCAGGCACCTCCCGCTTTGTTTCCCGTCCTGGAGACGAGCAGCTGCCGCACTAATTGCCACCAGCAGGGGGTCCCGGCCGAGCTCACACCCCTCCTGCCGCTTAGGAGGCGGCCCAGGGGGGGAGGTTTTCAGGAGCCGATTGAGCTAAGCCAGCTTTGAGCATTATTCCAGGAATTTTAAACACTCGTTAAAGGCTTTGCCGTGTCTCACTTCAGTACACATCATGCTCCAGTTACTGCTCGGAACCGCAGGGGCATCTGCCTGTGCAGCACTTATCAATATTTTAGCACGAGAAAGGCAGATGATGTTGAAACATTGAACTATATTTCCATCTGCTCAAGCTGAAATGGGACAAGCACAGCTCAGGAAATGGAATACCTCCTCCCTAGCTGCCTCGGAAGCAGTGATACCCACCAGTTCGGCTTCTGCCCCTGCCTCAGTTTCTTCTTCACCTCCCTTCCCCCTTGGCCTCAGTGTTCATAGCTTGTGGGCAAAGTTTGAGGAGCTTGATACCGACTAGGTGTTGGGTTTGTTGGTAGAGCAAAGAATCCGAGAGTGTGCCCTGCCCTTGTTACAATGTGCCTCACCCATCGATTCAGAGAGAAAAGCAAGGCCCCCTGTCCCCTGCTCCCCTGTCGTGTCAGGGGATATCTCCGTCCCTCGTGTTGGCCTGGCTCGGTGGCTGCCGAATGCCCTCCTGCAGCCAGACCCACGGATGGGTGGTTAGACCTGAAAAAGGAATGCACAGCATAAACGGGTGGACACAAAGAAAGCCTTTTTAGTATACTCCCATTTCCCCTGGAATAAAACAGTACTTACTGGCAGGAAAGAATCTTGAGAAATATTGATGTTCTGTTGTCTCAAAGGAGTTGAAAGGTTTCCAGGGTGTGGAGGCCAGGGATAGCTGTTGTGGTCCCTGAGACTGGACATCTCAGGTGATTTAGTGGTCCCCCCAAGACAAGGCACCTGGGGTAGACCCTCTAGCAGGACCCCCGAGAGAGTCACAGGATTCAGGGAATATGGAATGCCCGACTCTTTTTTTCCCTAGCCCTAAAGCAGAATGAGAGACTGCTTCCTACCAGCTTCCCTCAGACTATCTTTTTGCAGTTTCTTCTCTTTGAGGCCGTTCTGTTTAATTGGACTCATCTACAGGGTTTCCCTGTGGGCTCAGATAGTAAAGAGTCTGCCCACTGTGTGGGAGATCCAGGTTCAATCCCTGGGTTGGGAAGATCCCCTGGAGAAGGAGTTGTCTATCCATTCCGGTATTCTTGCCTGGAGAATTCCATGGACAGAGGAGCCTGACAGGCTATAGTCCATGGGATCGCAGAGAGTCAGACACGACTGAGTGATCAAGACTTACTTAAACACACAGAGATGTAGGGATGGGGGGTGGTGGTGAAGGGCATGTGGCAAGAGGTGGGGTCGGAACCTGAAGCCCCCAGGACTCACTCTGCTGTGAAGGGCATTGTGGGCTCATCTCGCACCTTAGGGCTTTTGGTATATACTTTTGTCTTGGGGTTTAATTCCCCCTAGTTCCAATGCTGGTGGTCAGGCTGGTGGTAACTTGGGAAAAGGGGCTTCCATTGTGGCAGCAGCAGCTGAGAATGAAGGCCCATGGCTATAGATTACGGGCTGTGAGAGCCAAAGACCCACTGATTTCATCCATCCCTCTGCTGGCAGACAAGACCACTCACATCTCCAGCCAGATGGAGGAAAAGTGGTTTTCAAAGTCTTCAGAAACGGGTCCTCTTCCTTGGTCAGGGCAGGGGACAGAGGAGGAATAATAGCTAGGAGCATTTGAACCAAATGTGCAAGTGCTAAATGACATCACAGTCATCTCTGAGGTCCGATAGCCAATGGTCAAGGCCATTGCTGACATCCTGGAGAAGAAAATTCTTTGCAGGCATTTGTGTCTGGGTGATGCTGGTGGGGCGGTGACAAATGCTCAGCCCTGCAGGAATTTGGAGAGGCTGCCCAAGCAATGTAAACATGGGGACCTATTTGTAAATTTTAAAATGTACTGTGTTTACTTCTATCAGGAAAGAGTGCTCTTTATCCTCACCGTCTCTTAAGACTCATGATTAATGTTAAAATGTTGAAAAAACCTAGCCTCTTACCCTCCCTTGATCATAGGAGATGGGGCTGGTAGTGGGGCAAGAAAAGAGGGCCCTTTGGAAGATGTGCGAAGCAAGCCCATAACAGGGTCATGGTGGGCCTTGGTCTACGAGGGTCCACCCAGCATGCCCCACTAAGGCACCAGGCAGAACTCTAAGAAGGACTGATAAAAGAAGGCAGAGGGAATCAGTCAGTGCATTGGCTATAGACAACCTATGTGAGCCTGAGTTAAGATCTGGTTATTCAGAGATCAGAAGGTTACTCAGGATTGCAAGCATCTTGAGAATCAAGTTATATAGCTGTCGCCTTAGCAGGCGGCATCCATCACTAACATCCACAGATCATTTTTTCTATAGGCACCAGGGTCACACAGTCTAGCATCTGTGACAATGTTTAAGCTCTTAGCAAATCTAATCAGCCCTGAGAAAAGGGCCCAAGGTTTAGGAATAGGAGCATTCTGATCCACTCCAACTCCCTATCATTCTCCACTGCAGGGAATATACAATCAGGACACAATCCTTATTGCGCTGGGGCTCTCAAAATGAACTCCCTTTGACCTTCACCTCTGACCTGGGGGTCAGTCTGTTCCTCTTTCCAAAGGTTGGAATCTGCTGGAAGCAAACACTTCCACAGAAGTATGAATGAGCCACACCAGTCCACCTCTAGATGTCTGCCTGTCACTGGGAGAAAACAGCTCCTGCTGGGTTTTCTGAACACTTATCAGCTGGCAAAGTGACCCAACCCCATACGCCCAGGCCAGTACAGGCTTGGAGGAGTTGGTGCCCGAAGGTTCTGGGTGAGGATGGAGAGGGGGGGATCTCTGGAGAGTCACTAATCCCCCACTGTGGCTGTCCCTGGAGCCTGGCTGATGTGTGGTTGCTTTCTGGGTCATGGAGTGGTAGCTCCTGGGGTGACCGGGACCCAGAGAATTGGAGAAGTCCTCAGTTTGCTGTCTGTGGGCTCTGCCTCCCCCATAGTCCTGTCCTCGGGAGCTAGCACAGAGCAGTAAATGGCTCCATGGGATGCCTGTGGACCTGGGCACACACAGGTCCTCTTGGCGCCCCCTGCAGAGCAAAAATTCTGCAGCGATGGTGGTTCTGGTTCCAGGGTCTTCCCCCATGCTGCGCTCAGTCACTCAGTCGTGTCTGACTCTTTGTGACCCCATGTGCTGTAGCCTTCCAGACTCCTCTGTCCATGGAATGTTTCCAGGCAAAAATACTGGAATGGGGTGCCATTTCCTACTTCAGGGGATCTTCCTGATGCAAGGATTGAACTCACATCGCTTGTGTCTCCTGCATTGGCAGGCGAATTCTTTACCACTAGCGCCATGTGGGAAGCCCTTTGCTATGGGAACCTATATTTTTAATAGAGATGAGCCTCAGAGGCAAGGAATCTTGACAGGTAAGTGTTAGCATTTTATACATCTTGGAGGTGATTTTGATGCAGGTTTCCAGTAGGGACCCTTATGTTCCTAGTACATACACTTTTCTGCCTGGGAAGTGCTGACTGGCAGTTCAAGGTTTGTTCTGAAGGCCAGATGGATTCTCAGGTAGGACAGGCAGAAGGATGAGGTGGAAAAGTGCTAGAAAATTCCCTCTGCCTCTAAATATTCCCTTGCCTAACCTGCCATACCCTCCTTAAATCCCACCATGCAGCATCACCTAAGTCTTTGGGCAAGTGTCGTCCTCCAGAAACTCCTAACAAGGCAGCTCTTTCTGTAGATTCTCTCTCTTTTCAAAGGTTGGAAGCCGCTGGAAACAAAAACTCATTTCATTACACCCAGGACCCACCTGCCTGTGAAATGGGCTGTACCCCCATACCGGCCCACTCCCAGGAGCCCAGTTCTCCTCCTTTCCCCATAGGCCAGCCCAGGGCCACCAACTCCTAGGTTCTGAAGCAATCCTTTGGGAGAGTGAGGGTGACATTTCCTCTCTCTCTTTGCCATCCTGCTGCCAGTCTCCTCCCAGCCCAGCATTTAGGGCAAAGGCATGGGGAGCCAGACTGTCTGCCCCCGCCCAGCACTGTTGCCAGGAAGTGCGGGGAATGGCTCTGCCACCCTGCCCCTTGCGCCAAGCACCAGGATGAAAGAAACCCCAGAATGGCAGTTTGGGATTATCTAGTGCCCTGGGCCAGAAAGGCTCCCTGTGAGGATTAGTGGCTTCCTCTTGAAAAAGCCGCAGCCACTCTTTCAGACAATACCTCCTCTTTTGCAGATCTCCGGCCCTCTCTCCTAACCACGCAGCCCAGGGTCCTCTGCTGTGAATCTGCAGAGGACAGCTTATCTTAGGAGAGGTGATGGGGAACTCGCCACCTCTGAAGGTAGCCCACTCCATCTCCAGTTCTAGACAGCTCTATTATTTTTGTACTGACTGAAGCAGAAACTTTGCTGTTTTTCCCATGGGTCATGATTCAAAGCCTGCAGCTCTATCCAGGGCAGTGAAGCACTAAATAATCTTTTGCTCAAGGGACAGAGAAAGAGTGCTTGCTCCGAGCTCCCCGCTCCACGGAATTCTGGAGCGCCCACTGGCCACAGGATATCACTCTTCCTAGTGAGGGGAGACTTTCAGGATTGTTGTCCTCAGTAAACTTCCCACCACTCCCCCAGCCCCTGCTGTCCCCTCAGACACCTACCAACTTTCTGTTCCATGCAGCCATCACTCCAGCCAGGGTCATATCATCCCAGGCACCTGTGCACGTACTGAGTGGGGCTTCTGTGAGTTTCCTCATAGCCCCTGGCACTCTGAACCCCCTCATCCACAAGTGCTTGTCCTGGAACCCCTCACTAGGTTCTGCTAAGCCCCTCTACCTCTTTCGCCATCAACATAAAGCCTGGGTCCCAACCACCAGGCCAGCCACTGGGTGGGGGAATCAGTGGACTGGAGCCCATAGCAAAGGGCCAACACGCTATGTCTTTGGAAGCAGAACCCACAGCCTTTCTCACTGAGCCTGTCTGAACCCCAAACTTCAGAGTGTGTATTTTCTTATTGTGGTAAAACATATGTAACATGAGCTTCTCCATTTGAATCATTTTTCGGTGCACAGTTCAGTGGCATTGAGTCCATTCACAATGCTGTGCAGCCATCACCACCATCCATCTCCAGAGCTTTGTCATCACCCTTAACTGAACCTCTATATCCATGAAGCACTGACTCCCCATTCCTCCCTTTGCCCATTCCTTGGGAACCACGATTCCACTTTGTAGCTCTGTGAATTTGAATACTATAGGCACCTCTGCATAAGTGGAATCACATGGTATTTGGCCTTTTGTGATGGGCTTATTTCACATGTTTTCAAGGTCATCCATGTTGTAACATGTATCAGGATTTCATTCGTTGTTAAGGCTGAATTCCAGTATTCATTGTGGGCATTGTATTCATTGTATGCAGGTATCACATTCTGTTGACACATTCATCCTCTGATGGATGCTTGGGTTATTTGGTTTCTGTTACTGTGAATAATACTGCTATGAACTGATGGACAAGTATCTGTTTGAGTCCAGAGTGTGTATTTTACATGCTTCCCAAAGGGCTCCTCCCCCTGCCCCTGTAACAGGCACTACGTTCCTGTCAAATGGGGACTTCTCCCACGGCAGGGCAGGAACCTCTTCAATGATGGTACAACTTGAGCTATGTTGCATGTTGTCAAGGGCTTCTCAGGTGGTGCAGTGGTAAAGAATCCACTGCCAATGCAAGAGATGTGGGTTCAGTCCCTGGGTCAGAAAGATGCCCTGGAGTAGGAAATGACAACCCAGTTTGGTATAGTTGCCTGGAAAAGTCCATGGAAAAGAGGAGCCTGGTGGGCTACAGTCTATGGGGTCGCAAAGAGTCAGACACGACTGAGAATACACAAACACACACATATAATTCTTTTTAGGGAATTAAAAAAACGTACTGTGTATTTAAAGACTATCAAGTATCAGCCCAGTATTGGAGGAGATATACAAGCTGCCTGTTTTCATATGTAGCACTTTTATGTATTGTGTTGGGATTTTTTTTCTAGATTGGACTGGTAAATACTGTTTGAGTTTGGGCTGTCATCTTTATGACTGCCTTGGTATTTTATCATCATATTTATCACTTTGGATATATAAAATCAGATACATGTATTTATAGAACAGTAAGAAGACATATTTAATGTGTCTTATTTTAACTAAATAAGAAAAAAATCAGTAAAAATGATTAAAATAAAAACCCTAAGCATGCAGTGTATTTACCATTTCAGTACTGAGCTTATACTTGGCTTTCTTTTAAAACACAGTAGGACTTTTTGACTCCCCCAAATGTGTTGATGTAATGCCAATGTCCCTCATCCTCATCTTCCTACCTCCTGCCTTCAGAACCTTCATAAGGGCTTTGATTAATCAGTGTGTGATACCAACTAGGGAGTCTGGCATTTTGCAAGGGACATCTTAACCCAAAGCAATGGATCTGCAGTGAAGGAATTTCAGACATTGACTCTGGGCAGAAGAGAGGTTTGCAGTGAAGAGTTCTTCTCAAATTGTGCCTCTTATTTTGACAGACCCAGAAATTCCAGACTAGGGGAGGAATAAGGTTACTTATTCCATCCCCTCTTTCACCCCCGAGTCGTCTTGATCTCACCTTTCTCTGCCTGAACACCAGATATACCATCACCACTGAAGCCAGCCCACAGCATCTCTGGACTCTTCTCTGAAGAGCTCTTCCTTCCCAAGTCAATGACTCTCTCCCTGTTGCTTCCATTATGGGTCCATTATCTACCCCTTGGAGCTCTTTGGGACCGTCAGCACTTTTCCCAAGCGCAGCACCCCATTGCATATTACAGGCCAGTACCCAATCGCCCTGAGGGTGAATGTGAAAGTGTTAGTTGCTCGGTCATGTCTGACTCTCTGTGACCCTGACTGTAGCCCACCAGGCTCCTCTGTCCATGGAATTCTCCAGGCAAGAATACTGGAGTGGGCTGCTGTGCCCTCCTCCAGGGGATCCTCTCAAACCAGAGTCCTGCATTGCAGGCACAGAACATCCTGGTTTTTTATGTTAATTCTAGAACTCCATGCCCAGACCTGACTTAGGACTTCAGTCCAGCAGCAGCCACAGGGACCTGGTTGGTCCTGTTCCACTCTCAGTCTTGAGAGTGAAAGCAGGGCTCAGAGCAGAGCATGGGGAAGGGAGGGAAAGGCGCCAGCTGCTGTCGGCTGCCAGCAGTTGGGGACCAGGCACTGTGGTCGGCTTTGTACATGTATTATCCTATTAGTCTTGGTCCCACTTCATAGATGGGAAAACTGAGACTGTGCGAAGTTAAAATTCTAAGACTCCTGACAAGAGTTTGGGGTAAGCACAAGCCACTGCAATCTTACCTTTTCAATAAAAGTAGCAGCAGCTCCTCTATTTCCCTAAAGCAGGAAGTGAAGGGGGAGAGAGAAGGTGGTCCTTATATCCTCAGGAAATCTACGGGACTCTCTGAGATGGGAGAGAGGGGAGGGGGACCTGCACTGCTTCGGGGAGAAGCTGCTGGCTGTTGGTAGGATCCTACCTGGTGTGGACTGGAGCAGCCCCCCAGGGCTGGTCTAGCCTGTCTCCCAGACCCCGTGGGAATCCAGCCTCTCAGCCGGCCCTCAGGGATTGTGGAGTGAGCTGCCTAGGTTGTTGCCTGGCTTTCAGCTCTGTTTTCAGCGTATCTGGCACTTGCCTCTCTGAGCTGAAGACAGAGGAGCTCAGGAAATGTCAGAGGTAATACACACACACACACACACACACACACACACACACACACACTGGAAGATTCCTTACTTGGTGTGGAGTTGGGGGTGGTGTCCACATTTGGTTGTGGCTTGGCTATTGTACCCATCAAGTTGACAGGAGGAAGAGCAGAAAGTGGGGGATACTGAGGCTCCTGTCTGCTTCCTATCTCTTCAGCTCCACTGTACCCCACTCAGTAATGGGTCAGGGTCCTGGCAAGGATATATAATTCCCCAATCAAGTAAGAAGAGGGTCTGGGGACCTCCCTGGTGGTCTAGTGGCTAAGATTCTGAACTCTCAATGCAAGGGGCTGGGGTTGGGTAACTAGATCCCACATGCTGCAACCAAGACCAGACACAGTTAAATAAATATAAAAATTTTTAAAGAAGGTCTGAATGAGCTGAACCAGAATCAGAGTTGCCAGGCTATGTCCAGGGGGAGAGATGCCCCTTCTGACTTTTTCTGGCTGCCTCTTTCTTGCCCCTTTGTGGGCGACTCACCCACATTGTGGGTGACCCACTGGGGTGGATGTGGTCCTATAGCTTGGACCCAATGGGCTGATTGCCTTGTTTCCCAAGTTGGGACCTTCTCGCTGTTGCTCATGATTCTGCTTTTTTCTTGTTCTTACAGATGGAGGCACTGAAGCTAGGAGCCAATTTAGGAGGGGACAGCAGAGGGGCCATTCAGACCATGGTGGCTTGTGGTCCCTCGGCCAGTAGCTGGAGTTAAAGGAGTCTTCCATGGGATCCTGCATGGGTGCTCACTGGGTCCCGAAGTAGGGCTTGGGTACGGGTTCATGGCCCATCTGCTCAGAGATGCAATTTCTTCTTTGTAAATGAGAGCGGTGATACCCACCTTGTGGGTTTGTTACTAAGAGTAAATGGAGCAAAACACCAAGCAAGTTCTTAGCACTTAGTAGGTGCTCAGTAAGTAATGGTTATTATGATTCTTGTAACTGTTATTTTTGCTTCATCTATTATTGTCCTCTGGCACATTCTGCCTTTGGGGATTTCCGGGCAGGCCCTGGGTTCAGGAGCTATTGTGTCACAGTCTCCTAGCTCTAACTCCTTCTGATACCTGGCACATCTACATGCTCATGGATTATGTATTTTTTTGGTTGTGGGCAGTGTAATTACTCACAATTTTTATTTTCACAAGTTTTCTGACATAGATTAATTTCATAATCAGAAAAAAAGGTTATCACAACATATTGCTTAACAAAAACAATTATAAAACAGTAATATAGAACATTTGCTGTTTAGAAATATATATGTAATAAAGATACTAAGATAATAATAAAATGCAAAATAACTTCATTTGAGTAGTGAAATTGTAAACTTTTATTGTTTTCTAAGTTTCTTATAATAAAAACATTACCTTTGTAGGATGAAATTATGTTAAAAGGGGGAAGGTTCTTGCCTGCTTCACCAGGAAAGGCGGCGTCCTTTGTGGCAAGCCTGCTTCTTCTTCTAAGAGCCCCAGTTTGGCTAGTGGTCCCTCATCCCCCAGTATGTGGAATCACCCCAGATCCTCCCTCTCCCTCTGCCCAGTGTGAGACCCACCTCCCAGCCCAGCTGCCCAACTCCAGGAAGGGTCAGTCAGCGGCTTACCTGCACCTGGAGTGTTTTTACAAGAGTCCTGAACAGGTAAGCATTTAGCACAAAATTTTTGTTTATAGACTTCGTTGGTGGCTCAGATGGTAAAGAATCTGCCTGCAATGCAGGGTTTGATCCCTGGGTTGGGAAGATCCCCTGAAGAAGGGGATGGCTGCCCACGCCAGTATTCTTGCCTGGAGAATTCCATGGACAGAGGAGCCTGGAAGTCTACAGTCCATGCGGCCGCAAAGAGTTGGACATGACTGAGCAACTAACACTTTCACTTGGGACTTTCTTGGTGCCTCAGATAGTAAAGAATCAGCCTGCAATGCAGGAGACCCAGGATTGAAGTCTCTCTCTCCTATATGGAGGGCCTAAGGGTCATATTCTCTGCTTCTTTTAAGGCAGGTATCAATGATGGATGGATAGGCAGGAAAGAAGTCATGGAAAAGCACTGTGAATCTTTGGTCTAGCAACAGAGCCCTCATCCTCTCTAAACTTTAACTGAACCTTCCATCACCCCTCTAGAGCACTCAGGAAAATGGAGCGACTGTGTCTTTCTTCTGTAGGATGTGTCGACCCCAGGCCCAGAAAGGACAGGGGACTTGCCTAAAGACACGGAGCACATAAAAGGATTAAAACATTGGAATGCAGGACATTGAGGAAATTGACATTGCCAGGGCCTCCCGGTTCTCAGACAAAGCTTCAGTGTGTTTCTCTGGAGCCAGAAAGAGTGAGTGAGTTGACAAGGGGATGACACAGAGCTTTGGGGGCTGTTTTCAAAGCCACAGGNAAAGGATTAAAACATTGGAATGCAGGACATTGAGGAAATTGACATTGCCAGGGCCTCCCGGTTCTCAGACAAAGCTTCAGTGTGTTTCTCTGGAGCCAGAAAGAGTGAGTGAGTTGACAAGGGGATGACACAGAGCTTTGGGGGCTGTTTTCAAAGCCACAGGTTTGGGAAGCCTGTCTCAACACCCACACAGGAGAAGGGAAGAAACACAATCAAAGCAAGTCCCAGACAATCTTTGGCTAAGAAACATGTTGGAACAAACATCATCTATTAATGCATATATATGGAATCTAGAAAAATGGTACAGATGATCCTATTTGCAGGGCAGGAATAGAGATGTGGACGTAGAGAAAAGGACTTGTAGACACAGGTGGGGAAGGAGAGGGTGGGACGAATCGAGGAGTCGCACTGGCATGTATAAACTACTGC